>CM065593.1:193159501-193265533 GCA_033119425.1 Bufotes viridis | reverse complement strand
AACAGCAATGACTAAACTGAGCTCTTCAAGCACTCTTGGGTGAAATCCATCTGGACCTAGAGCCTTGTTCACATTTACCTTATTTAACTTAGCTTGACCATATCTACAGTTATCCAGTTGAGTATATTACTGGATGTACTAACAGCCCTAGCACCATAGATATCAGCTCTTTTTTCTTATTTTGTATATACAGAGCTAAATCCAATTTAGTAACTCTGCCTTTTCCTTATCTTTCAGTGACTGACCCCCATTACCATTATTTAGGAATCTACCTAGCTCAGACCTTGTTTTTTTAACATTTATATATTTAAAGAATTCTTGGGGATTTGTTTTGCTCTCTATTGCCACCTGATGTCTATTTTGTATTTTTAGCTAATTTTATCTACTTTTACAGATTTTATTAAGCCCTTTGTAAACTTCAAACGCTACAGCTGACCCTTCAGATTTATATTTTTAAATGCCCTTTTTTTTGTCATTTATTGCCCTATTTACATTAGCTTAAGGCCATGGGGGTTTCATTTTAGCCATTTATACGTGTTACCTAAAGGAATACATTTTGTGTGCAATTACTCAATGTGGATTTAAAGCTCTCCCATTTATCCTCAGTATTATTATGTCACAGTAGCTGCTCCAAGTCTATGCCCTGAAATGCTGCCCTCAACCCAGGGAAATTAGCCTTTTAAAATTCTGTGTTTTTGCTCTGCCTGAAAGAGTTTAGTTTCTTATAGTTTAGGGGAATATAATTATATTGTGGTCACTATTATCTAGTGTTTCTCCAACAGTAACATTTTCAACAAGCTCTGCATTATTACAAATTACCAGATTCAACAGAGCATTGACCCTAGTGGGAGCTTCTACAAACTGGCTCATAAAGTGGTCCTGCAGCAAGTTGAGGAATCTTCTCCCTTTGCGGTTGAGGAAGAACCATGACCCCAGTAAATGTCTGGGAAGTTAAAATCTCCCATCATGACCACTGTACCAGCCTGTGCAGCCCACTCTATTTGGTTGAATAGTTGAGCTTCTATCTCCTCTGTGATGTTAGGGGATCTATAGATTACACCAAGTATTATTTTTCGGTGTTTATATCTGAAAAAGTGTTGACATTCCTCCCATAAGGTTTCAACATCCTCACCACCAGCACCCACAATTGCCTCTTTCACACTTGTCTTCAGATTACTCCTCACATACAGGCACACGCCACCACCTTTTCTATTGACCCTGTTATTTCTAAATAGTGTAAAGCAGTCAATATTAACAGCCCAGTCATGAGTAAAGTCCAACCATGTCTCAGCGACACCAACTATATCTATGTGTTCTTCTAGTACCATAGCCTCCAGCTCCGACATTTTGCTAGCTAGACTTCTGGAATTTGTGAGAATACATTTTAAATTACTATTACCTTTAAAGTGAATATCTGGGATTTTTTGGTTACCTTGTTTGAGGTTTATATGTAACAGGTTCTTGTTACCAGCAGTTCGATTTTTTATTGGTGTACAGTTCTGCCCAGGCTTCTCCCTACTTTCCTCACTAGTCCCAGCCCCCACTAAATCCCCACTCCCCTCCTCACGGTAGGTGAGGAAAGGTTAGAAGGCCAAATACAAGAACAGTAACAAAACACCAGACTAGGCCCCAAAGCTAAGGAAGAGGGAAAGGTCACCAGCTGACAATCCCTGAGCCTTTTCCTGACTGCTGACAGCATGAGCAAATCCTAAAGGGGGAAGTACTCATGCACTGGAACCTAAGTCCTGCTGAAACAGAAACAAACCCTCAGCTAGGGAACAGGATATAGACAACCGATTCCTTCCACCGTGAAGGAACCAGCGTCCTCCTGAGGCCTAGTCAGAACACACAACAAAAGAGAAGGAAGGAGGACTTAGCTTTAGATGGACGGGGAGCAAGAGATCCACCAAACACAAGCTGAGAACTCCAGAAGGAAATATAAACTACAAGGACTGCAGAGAGAGGCGGGTATAAATAGAGACACTAAACAGATAATGAGAAGAACCTGTGGAGAGGTGGGATCCTGCCCACAACAACAAACAGCAAGGAAAAAGAGAATGATCTATCAGATAGACTCACGTGCAGCAAGAATTTCAAATCTTCTGAGGCCTCTCACAGGGCAGGCAGTGACAGTACCCCCCCTTCTATGGGTGACATCTGGGCACCCAGAACCTACCTTATCTAGGTGTGCCCTGTGAAAGGCCTTAACAAGGCGACTATCATTGACATCGGTCGCCGGAATCCACATTCTTTCTTCAGTACCATATCCTTCCAATGTACCAGGTACTAAAGGGAGCCATGAAGAGTACGTTAATTGACTATTTTAGAGATCTGAAACTCCAGATTACCATCTACCATGACAGGAGGAGGTGGCAAAGTAGATGGTTTAGCAGGTTCCACATAGTTCCTCAACAAAGACCTATGAAACACCTTATATGGATCTTCCAGGCCTGCGGAAGTTCCAGACAAAACGCAACCGAATTAATAATGGCTGAGATTTTGTAAGGACCAATAAATATTGGGCCCAACTTCCAAGAGGGTACTTTCAACTTAATGTTCTTGGTGGACAACCACACCAAATCACCCACACACAGGTCCGCACAGTCATACGTTTCTTGTCAGCCATTTGTTTATATCTTTTACCCATTTTTTTCAAGTTACTTTGAATCTTATGCCTGATAGAAGACAACGTAAGAAGAGAATCTCTCCTCTTCTGGTATACCAGAGTATTCAGTCCCAGCGAAAGTACTAAACTGAGGGTGAAACCCATATGCAGCAAAAATGGTGACTTTAGTGGACTCCTGTCTACGGTTATTCAAGGCAAACTCAGCCAAGGACAAAACAAAGACTCCTCCTGATTCTTGGCGACAAAACACCTCAAATAAGTTTCCAGATTCTGGTTAGTGCACTCAGTTTGTCCATTCGACTGAGGATGGAAAGCCAAAGAGAAAGACAACTGAACTCCCAGACGAGTACAGAACGCCGTCCAAAACCTGGAAACGAATTGCGCCTCTATCAGACACCACATCAGAGGGGATGCCGTGTAATCTCACAATGTTATCAATAAACTCTTGAGCGAGAGTTTTAGCATTGGGCAAACCTGATAATGGTATGAAGTGAGCCATATTACTGAATGGGTCCACCACCACCAAAATCAGTCTTCCCAGAGGAACTGGGTAAATCACTGATGAAGACCATGGACAAAGGCGTCCAAGGACGAGAAGAATGATAAAAGAAAAGAGAAGAAGAGATCCTGAAGGCTGAGTATGAGCCACCTTAGCACGTACACAGGTCTCACAAGCTGCCACATAGCCCTCAACACATTTATGTAAACCTGGCCACCAGATTCTTCAGGAAATAAAATCCACGGTGGTCTACTCCCAGGGTGTCCCGCAAGGATCATCGATGTAAATAACAACAAACCTCCCCACCAAATGATTAAAAATGTAATTGATAAAGTGCTGGAAGACCGCCGGGGCATTAGTCAAACCAAAGGGCATGACCAAGTTCTCGAACTGGCCCTCAGGGGTATTGAAGGCTGTCTTCCATTCATCCCCTTCCCTGATTCTTATCAGATTATAAGCCCTTCTTAAATCCAACTTAGAAAACACCTTGGCTCCCACAATCTGATCAAATAAATCCAGGATCAAAGGAAGGGGATAAGGATCATGGACAGAAATGAGATTCATTTCTCAGAAATCTAAACATGGTCTGAGGGTCCCATCTTTTTTTTTTCAACAACAGAACAGAAAGATTATATAACAGATGTAACGGATCAACGGGTGTGGACCCGCTGTACTACTTACCTGTTTGGCTTTGGGCCAAACTTGGGAGCGGAGTCTAGAGTGTCCCCCTGGTTTTCACCCTTATCCCGCTCCAGGATGCGGAAGCTGGACTCAGCTGCAGGGAGACACCAGGTCGCTACCGCAAGAGTGGTCCCGGTTAAGTGGCAGCTGGCCGGGCAGGCTAGAAGCCCGATGCTAGCACCGGGAAACAGGCAATATAGCAGACAGCCGCAGGATAATGCTGAGCTGAGCTGAGCAAGCGGTATAGCAGAGCTAGTGCTGTGAGAACAGCAGAGCTGAGTTAGTCCAAGTGGAGCTGGTGTAACAATCTGCACAGCATGAGTCGACAGTCCGGGTCTTTAATTTGAGAGCAGCGAGGTACAAGAGGATCAAGCAGAGACGAGGTCAGGATACAGGCAAAGGTCATAAACAGGATATCAAATGCAGGAACAACAGGAGCCTTAGCTGTAGGAAGTACAATATTGCTCAGGCATTGCAGGAAGGGGAAGCACTCTTATAAAGGTGGTGCCTGGCCAGGATTGGAGAGAGGGCGGAATCAGGGGCGTGCGTTAACCCTTAAGGTACCAGGACATCTGCGGCTCCTACAAGATACAACAGAAGCTGTCGTAGCCGGCGACAGCGCAGGAAAGCGGGTCCGGAGCCTGCAGCGAAGAGGAGGAGCCCCGCGTGCAGCTCGACTGAGGTACGTAGTCAGACGCACTGCACGCTGGCGGCTGCCAACTGCCATTGTTACAGTATCCCCCTCTCACGTCCCTCTTTTTGGCCTTTTGGCCTGAAAAAATATTCTGAGAAGATTCGAGCATGTACATTCTCCTCCGGCTCCCAGGAACGTTCCTCAGGACCATAATTCTTCCAGTCTACAAGGAAGTACCTCTTACCACCAACAACCTTGGAATCGAGGATCTGTACTTCAAATTCAGGCTCACCGTCAGTAGGCATGGAAGTAGAGGTGGAGGGAGGCCTGGAAAAGGAGTTGAGGACCAACGGTTTCAGAAGAGATACATGAAAATAATTTGGAATCCGAGAGAAGAAGGCAACCGGAGTTTATAAGAAACACGGTTGATACGCTCAAGGACCTCAAACGGGCCCAGAAACCGTGGAGCAAATTTGTAACAGGGTACCTTCATGCGAATGTTCTGAGAGGTAAGCCAAACTTTGTCAGCCAGGAGAGAACTGAGGAGGAGGTCTACGTCTAGTATCCGCATTTTTCTTCATACGAGTAACAGCCTGAGAGATGGAGTCCTTAGTCTGTCTCCAGATGCCGAGGAAGTCTCTGAACAAAGAATTAGCAGACGGTACCTCGGAAGATGCAGACAGGGGTAAAGGAGCACGAGGGTGTAGTCCATACACTATATAGAAGGGAGAAGAGCCCGTGGATTCTCCGGAATGGCTGTTGTATGAGAATTCCGCCCAAGGCAGGAGCTGCACCCTCATCATGCTGAGCAGAGACAAAGTGACGTAGGTAGTTCTCCAAAGTCTGATTAACTCGTTCAACTTGCCCATTAGACTGAGGTGGTATCCAGAAGAGAAGTCCAACTTCACCTCAAGTAGCCCACAGAGCGCTCTCAGAATTTGGAAGTAAATTGTACCCCTCGATCGGACACAATGTGCAGAGGAAGGCCATGAAGGCGGAAGATGTGTTCGAAGAACAGACAGGCTAGTTGCTTAGCAGAGGGCAATCCAGAAAGCGGAATAAAATGTGCCATCTTGGAGAATCTGTCTACCACTACCCAGATTACAGAACAGCCAGCAGAAGACGGAGGTCTGTGATAAAGTCCATAGCAACATGCTGCCAGGGAACTTCCGGAATGGGTAACGGTAGTAGCAAACCCGCTGGTTTGGTTCGGGAAACCTTGTTGCGGGCACAGGAGGTACAGGCAGACACAAATTCCCAGACATCTTTGGGTAGGGTCGGCCACCAGTAGTGACGGGACAGCAACTCAAGGGTCTTACGTACCCCAGGGTAACCAGCGTACTTGGAGCAATCTCCCCAGAAGAGAATCTTCCTCCTCTTGGCTTGCGGAACAAAAATCTTCCCCGGAGGAATATCTTTTACTCGAACTGGAGCCACTGAAACCAGGCAGGACGGATCGATAATATGTTGAGGTTCCTCAATCTGGTCTGCTGGGTCAAAGGAACGGGAAAGCGCATCAGCCCTCACATTTTTGTCTGCCGGTCGAAAATGCAGAAGGAAATTGAATTGGGCAAAGAAGAGTGCCCATCGAGCCTGGCGTGGATTAAGACGCTGTGCAGACTGCAGATAATTCAGATTCTTGTGGTCAGTGTATATAACCACTGGATGCAAAGCCCTCCAGAAGGTATCTCCATTCTTCCAAGGCCATCTTGATAGAAAGCAGTTCTCTATCACCGATGGAGTAGTTTCTTTCTGCAGAAGAGAAGAGCTTGGAGAAGAAACCACATGAGACAAATTTCCCCTTGGAGGTCTTCTGTAGCAGGACTGCACCTGCACCCATAGAAGAAGCATCCACTTCTAGGAAGAACTGTTTGGAAGTGTCTGGATGATGGCGGACAGGAGAAGCAGCAAAGCAATCTTTGAGTTGTCGGAAAGCAGACTCAGCTTCAGGGTCCATTTCTTTGCATCCGCCCCTTTCTTAGTCAGCGCAGAAATAGGGGCTGTGAGGGAAGAAAGTTTGGAATGAACTGTCTATAGAAGTTGGCAAATCCCAGAAATCTTTGAATGGCACGGAGACCTTGAGGATGGGGCCAATTCAGGATGGCAGAGACCTTGTCGGGATCCATTTGCAGACCAGTGCAGGAAACAATGTACCCCAGAAAGGGTAAGGAAGACTGCTCAAAGACACACTTTTCGAGCTTGGCAAGCAGACCATTCTCCCTTAAGCGCTGCAGAACCAGGCGCACTTGTTTCCGGTGAGTGTACAAGTCGGTTGAATAAATGAGAATATCGTCGAGATACACTACTACACACTTGTATAACAGGTCCCGGAAGATGTCATTTACAAATTCTTGGAAGACTGCAGGAGGCGTTGCAAAGGCCGAGCGGCATAACCAAGTACTCATAGTAACCATCACGGGTATTGAATGCCAGTCTTCCACTCGTCGCCTTCACGGATTCGGATCAGGTTATATGCACCACGTAGATCAATTTAGAAAATATCTGTGCGCCTCGGATACGGTCAAACAATTCAGACATCAGGGCAGAGGATACTTGTACTTGACTGTGATCTTGTTCAGTCCACGATAATCAATGCATGGATGGAGTGACCCGTCTTTCTTGGACACGAAGAAGAAACCGGCTCCAGCCGGCAGGTAGACTTCCGGATAAACCCACTCTCGAGGTTCTCCTTAATATACTCGGCCATAGCCTGTGTCTCAGGCAGAGATAAAGGATAAACCCTTCCACGAGGAGGAGAAGTCCCAGGTAGAAGATCGATCGGGCAGTCATAAGTCCGATGAGGTGGTAAAGTCTCTGCCTTCTTCTTACAGAAAACATCTCCAAAGGATGCAAATTGCGGAGGCAGACCAGGCAGGTTCACAGGAACCGGACGAGGAGACATTGGGTGGACCATCGACAGGCAGGAGGTTTGGCACTGAGGACCCCAGCGGAGAATATCCCCCTTTACGCCAGTCTAAGACGGGAGAATGTTGCTGTAGCCAGGGCAATCCCAGAATCACTGGGTCCGTGGAATCTGGCAGGACATAGAAGGATATTTCTTCAGAATGTAGCACCCCGACTTGGAGTTTCACAGGAGCAGTGATGAACTGAATAAGGTTTGGGTAAGGTTTGTCCATAAACAATCGTTGCCACCAGAGGCTTCGCCAGACGTGTAGTGGAAAGCTGGCACTGGTCACCAGGGCTTGATTAATCAAATTCCGGCAGCGCCAGAATCCAGGAAAGCAGGTACCGATATACTGGTTTCCCAGCAGACACCATTACAGGGATAAGAGTTTGGGAGAATTGTCTTTCTGCCTAGGGTCACTTCTCCCAATGAGCCTAGGCGCTGAAGTTTCCGCCTTCTGGGGGCAGGTACGAACAAATGTTCCTTTCCACCGCAGTAGAGGCACAAGTTCTCTGCTCGCCGTCGCTGGCGGCTCCTGATCAGAGAGCTTCAGGTGATCCACCTGCATAGGCTCTTCAGACGGAATCGCAGCAGGAGTCTGAACAGTCTCTCTGGAGAGACAGGTGCGAGTTTAGACGTCTGCTTTATCCTGGCGGCTTGAGAAAAACGTTCACGAAACCGCACGTCTATGCGTGTGGCCAACGTGATCAAATCATCCAGAGAGCCAGGGAGGTCCCTTCCCGCTAGTTCGTTCTTTAATGCGGTCACTCAGATCCTCCCAGAATACGGCTCGTTGAGCTTCATCATTCCAGGACAGTTCAGCGGCCAGTGTACGGAACTAGATTGACGTATTGGTCCACTGTCCTAGCACCTTGGCGCAGACGACGAAAAGAGCAGAAGCTGCAGACGAGGCACGGCCAGGTTACTCAAATACTGTACGGAAAACAGTTAAGAAGGTCTGTGAGGCTTGCAGTCTCGGGTCCGCTTCGCTCCCATATAGGATTAGCCCAAGCAAGAGCTTCTCCAGAGAACAGAGGATACAATGAAAGCCACCTTTGCTCGGTCAGACTGGAACTTGTCTCCATGTAGCTCAAAAGTGGATCAAGCATTGATTCAGGAACCCTCTGCAGGCCTTTGACTCACCGCTGAAACGTGGAGGCAAAGGAAGTTGGACAGCAGGCGTGCCCTGGTATGCAGACGATGCAACGGAATTAGCAGGAGTTGCTGGGACCTGTAGTGCCGCAGGAGCAGTAGTGGGTAGAGCATCCAGACGTGCAGAAATTGTGTTCAGACACTGCAGCAGGACATCTTGGCATTCACTCTGGCGTTGCAGCTCTTGGTATAAATCTTGTACTACAGGCTTGGGCTTGCCAGCGGGGTCCATGGCCTGAGCAAACTGTAACGGATCAACGGGTGTGGACCCGCCTGTGCCACTTACTGCTTGGCTTGGGCCAAACTTAGGAGCGGAGTCTAAGTGTCCCCCCTGGTTTTCACCCTTTATCCCGCTCCAGGATGCGGAAGCTGGACTCAGCTGCAGGGGAGACACCAGGTCGCTACCGCAAGAGTGGTCCTGGTTAAGTGGCAGCTGGCCGGGCAGGCCAGAAAGCCCTGATGCTAGCACCGGGGAAACAGGCAATATAGCAGACAGCCGCAGGATAATGCTGAGCTGAGCTGAGCAGCGGTATAGCAGAGCTAGTGCTGTGAGAACAGCAGAGCTGAGTTAGTCCAAGTGGAGCTGGTGTAACAATCTGCACAGCAGACAGGCGTGGTCGACAGTCCGGGTCTTTAACTTGAGAGCAGCGAGGTACAAGAGGATCAAGCAGAGACGAGGTCAGGATACAGGCAGAGGTCATAAACAGGATATCAAATGCAGGAACAACAGGAGCCTTAGCTGTAGGAAGTACAATATTGCTCAGGCATTGCAGGAAGGGGAAGCACTCTATAAAGGTGGTGCCTGGCCAGGATTGGAGAGAGGCGGAATCAGGGGCGTGCGTTAACCCTAAGGTACCAGGACACCTGCGGCTCCTACAAGATACAACAGAAGCTGTCGTAGCCTGGCGACAGCGCAGGAAAGCGGGTCCGGAGCCTGCAGCGAAGAGGAGGAGCCCGCGTGCAGCTCGACTGAGGTATGTAGTCGGACGCACTGCACGCTGGCGGCTGCCAACTGCCATTGTTACAGCATCCCCCTCTCACGTCCCTTCTTTTTGGCCTTTATGCGCTGAAAAATCTTCTGAGAAGATTCGAGCATGTACATTCTCCTCCGGCTCCCAGGAACGTTCCTCAGGACCATAATTCTTCCAGTCTACAAGGAAGTACCTCTTACCACCAACAACCTTGGAATCGAGGATGTTCTGTACTTCAAATTCAGGCTCACCGTCAGTAGGCATGGAAGTAGAGGTGGAGGGAGGCCTGGAAAGGAGTTGAGGACCAACGGTTTCAGAAGAGATACATGAAAATAATTTGGAATCCGGAGAGAAGAAGGCAACCGGAGTTTATAAGAAACACGGTTGATACGCTCAAGGACCTCAAACGGGCCCAGAAACCGTGGAGCAAATTTGTAACAGGGTACCTTCATGCGAATGTTCTGAGAGGTAAGCCAAACTTTGTCGCCAGGAGAGAACTGAGGAGGAGGTCTACGTCTAGTATCCGCATTTTCTTCATACGAGTAACAGCCTGAGAGATGGAGTCCTTAGTCTGTCTCCAGATGCCGAGGAAGTCTCTGAACAAAGAATTAGCAGACGGTACCTCGGAAGATGCAGACAGGGGTAAAGGAGCACTGAGGGTGTAGTCCATACACTATATAGAAGGGAGAAGAGCCCGTGGATTCTCCGGAATGGCTGTTGTATGAGAATTCCGCCCAAGGCAGGAGCTGCACCCTCATCATGCTGAGCAGAGACAAAGTGACATAGGTAGTTCTCCAAAGTCTGATTAACTCGTTCAACTTGCCCATTAGACTGAGGGTGGTATCCAGAAGAGAAGTCCAACTTCACCTCAAGTAGCCCACAGAGCGCTCTCAGAATTTGGAAGTAAATTGTACCCTCGATCGGACACAATGTGCAGAGGAAGGCCATGAAGCGGAAGATGTGTTCGAAGAACAGACAGGCTAGTTGCTTAGCAGAGGGCAATCCAGGAAGCGGAATAAAATGTGCCATCTTGGAGAATCTGTCTACCACTACCCAGATTACAGAACAGCCAGCAGAAGACGGAGGTCTGTGATAAAGTCCATAGCAACATGCTGCCAGGGAACTTCCGGAATGGGTAACGGTAATAGCAAACCCGCTGGTTTGGTTCGGGAAACCTTGTTGCGGGCAAAGGAGGTACAGGCAGACACAAATTCCCAGACATCTTTGGGTAGGGTCGGCCACCAGTAGTGACGGGACAGCAACTCAAGGGTCTTACGTACCCCAGGGTAACCAGCGTACTTGGAGCAATCTCCCCAGAAGAGAATCTTCCTCCTCTTGGCTTGCGGAACAAAAATCTTCCCCGGAGGAATATCTTTTACTCCAACTGGAGCCACTGAAACCAGGCAGGACGGATCGATAATATGTTGAGGTTCCTCAATCTGGTCTGCTGGGTCAAAGGAACGGGAAAGCGCATCAGCCCTCACATTTTTGTCTGCCGGTCGAAAATGCAGAAGGAAATTGAATTGGGCAAAGAAGAGTGCCCATCGAGCCTGACGTGGATTAAGACGCTGTGCAGACTGCAGATAATTCAGATTCTTGTGGTCAGTGTATATAACCACTGGATGCAAAGCCCCTCCAGAAGGTATCTCCATTCTTCCAAGGCCATCTTGATAGAAAGCAGTTCTCTATCACCGATGGAGTAGTTTCTTTCTGCAGAAGAGAAGAGCTTGGAGAAGAAACCACATGAGACAAATTTCCCTTGGAGGTCTTCTGTAGCAGGACTGCACCTGCACCCATAGAAGAAGCATCCACTTCTAGGAAGAACTGTTTGGAAGTGTCTGGATGATGGCGGACAGGAGAAGCAGCAAAGCAATCTTTGAGTTGTCGGAAAGCAGACTCAGCTTCAGGGGTCCATTTCTTTGCATCCGCCCCTTTCTTAGTCAGCGCAGAAATAGGGGCTGTGAGGGAAGAAAGTTTGGAATGAACTGTCTATAGAAGTTGGCAAATCCCAGAAATCTTTGAATGGCACGGAGACCTTGAGGATGGGGCCAATTCAGGATGGCAGAGACCTTGTCGGGATCCATTTGCAGACCAGTGCAGGAAACAATGTACCCCAGAAAGGGTAAGGAAGACTGCTCAAAGACACACTTTTCGAGCTTGGCAAGCAGACCATTCTCCCTTAAACGCTGCAGAACCAGGCGCACTTGTTTCCGGTGAGTGTACAAGTCGGTTGAATAAATGAGAATATCGTCGAGATACACTACTACACACTTGTATAACAGGTCCCGGAAGATGTCATTTACAAATTCTTGGAAGACTGCAGGAGCGTTGCAAAGGCCGAACGGCATAACCAAGTACTCATAGTAACCATCACGGGTATTGAACGCAGTCTTCCACTCGTCACCTTCACGGATTCGGATCAGGTTATATGCACCACGTAGATCCAATTTAGAAAATATCTGTGCGCCTCGGATACGGTCAAACAATTCAGACATCAGGGGCAGAGGATACTTGTACTTGACTGTAATCTTGTTCAGTCCACGATAATCAATGCATGGATGGAGTGACCCGTCTTTCTTGGACACGAAGAAGAAACCGGCTCCAGCCGGCGAGGTAGACTTCCGGATAAACCCCCTCTCCAGGTTCTCCTTAATATACTCGGCCATAGCCTGTGTCTCAGGCAGAGATAAACGATAAACCCTTCCACAAGGAGGAGAAGTCCCAGGTAGAAGATCGATCGGACAGTCATAAGTCCGATGAGGTGGTAAAGTCTCCGCCTTCTTCTTACAGAAAACATCTCCAAAGGATGCAAATTGCGGAAGCAGACCAGGCAGGTTCACAGAAACCGGACGAGGAGACATTGGGTGAACCATCGACAGGCAGGCGGTTTGGCACTGAGGACCCCAGCGGAGAATATCCCCCTTTCGCCAGTCTAAGACGGGAGAATGTTGCTGTAGCCAGGGCAATCCCAGAATCACTGGGTCCGTGGAATCTGGCAGGACATAGAAGGATATTTCTTCAGAATGTAGCACCCCGACTTGGAGTTTCACAGGAGCAGTGATGAACTGAATAGGTTTGGGTAAGGCTTGTCCATAAACAATCATTGCCACCAGAGGCTTCGCCAGACGGGTAGTGGAAAGCTGGCACTGGGTCACCAGGGCTTGATTAACAAAATTCCCGGCAGCGCCAGAATCCAGGAAGGCAGGTACCGATATACTGGTTTTCCCAGCAGACACCATTACAGGGATAAGAAGTTTGGGAGAATTGTCTTTTTCACCTTGGGTCACTTCTCCCAATGAGCCTAGGCGCTGAAGTTTTCCGCCTTCTGGGGGCAGGTACGAACAAAATGTTCCTTTCCACCGCAGTAGAGGCACAAGTTCTCTGCTCGCCGTCGCTGGCGCTCCTGATCAGAGAGCTTCAGGCGATGCACCTGCATAGGCTCTTCAGACGGAATCGCAGCAGGAGTCTGAACAGTCCTCTGGAAGACAGGTGCGAGTTTAGACGTCTGCTTCATCCTGGCGGCTTGAGAAAAACGTTCACGAAGCCGCATGTCTATGCGTGTGGAGAAACGTGATCAAGCGTCCAGAGAGCCAGGGAGGTCCCTTCCTGCAAGTTCGTCTTTAATGCGATCACTGAGACCCTCCCAGAATGCGGCTCGTTGAGCTTAACCATTCCAGGACAGTTCTGCAGCCAGTGTACGGAACTGGATTGCGTGATGGCCCACTGTCCTAGCGCCTTGGCGCAGGCAGAAGAAGAGCAGAGGCTGCAGACGAGGCACGGCCAGGTTCCTCAAATACTGTACGGAAAACAGTTAAGAAGGTCTGTAGGCTTGCAGTCTCGGGTCCTCTTCGTTCCCATATAGGATTAGCCCAAGCAAAAGCTTCTGCAGAGAGCAGAGATACAATGAAAGCCACTTTTGCTCGGTCAGACTTGAACTTGTCTCCATGTAGCTCAAAGTGGATCAAGCATTGATTCAGGAACCCTCTGCAGGCCTTTGACTCACCGCTGAAACGTGGAGGCAAGGGAAGTTGGACAGCAGACGTGCCTTGGTATGCAGACGATGCAACGGAATTAGGAGGAGTTGCTGGGACCTGTAGTGCCGCAGGAGCAGTAGTGGGTAGAGCGTCTAGACGTGCAGAAATTGTGTTCAAACACTGCAGCAGGACATCTTGGCGTTCACTCTGGCGTTGCAGCTCTTGGTATAAATCTTGTACCACAGGCGTGGGCTTGCCAGCGCGGTCCATGGCCTGAGCAAACTGTAACGGATCAACGGGTGTGGACCCGCTGTGCCACTTACCGGTTTGGCTTTGGGCCAAACTTGGGAGTGGAGTCTAAGTGTCCCCCTGGTTTTCACCCTTTATCCCGCTCCAGGATGCGGAAGCTGGACTCAGCTGCAGGGGAGACACCAGGTCGCTACCGCAAGAGTGGTCCCGGTTGTGTGGCAGCTGGCCGGGCAGGCCAAAAAGCCCCGATGCTAGCACCGGGGAAACAGGCAATATAGCAGACAGCCGCAGGATAATGCTGAGCTGAGCAAGCGGTATAGTAGAGCTAGTGCTGTGAGAACAGCAGAGCTGAGTTAGTCCAAGTGGAGCTGGTGTAACAATCTGCACAGCAGACAGAGGCGTGGTCGACAGTCCGGGTCTTTAACTTGAGAGCAGCGAGGTACAAGAGGATCAAGCAGAGACGAGGTCAGGATAGAGGCAGAGGTCATAAACAGGATATCGAATGCAGGAACAACTGGAGCCTTAGCTGTAGGAAGTACAATATTGCTCAGGCATTGCAGGAAGGGGGAAGCACCCTTATAAAGGTGGTGCCTGGCCAGGATTGGAGAGAGGGCGGAATCAGGGGCGTGCATTAACCCTTAAGTACCAGGATGCCTGCGGCTCCTACAAGATACAACAGAAGCTGTCGTGGCCGGCGACAGCGCAGGAAAGCGGGTCCGGAGCCTGCGGGTCTGGAGCCGAAGAGGAGGAGCCCCGCGTGCAACTCGACTGAGGTACGTAGTCGGACGCACTGCACGCTGGCGGCTGCAAACTGCCATTGTTACAACAGAGATTTTGGCAATTTAGCTCCGGGAATAAGATTGATCGGACAATCATACTCTTGGTGAGGGGGTAACTCCTGATCTCCACCCAAAGAGAATATGTCCGAAAAATCAGAAAGAAATGGAGGTAACACCTTAGTGGATACCACAGAAATAGATGCGCCGAGACAGTTGTCCATAGAAAAATGGATCCAATTACTGATCTGTCTAGTTTGCCAATCAATGGTAGGATTATGTTTGATATACCATGGTAAACCTAGAACTAGAGGAGCAGGCAAACCCTTCATTACAAAACAAGAAATGAACTCAACATGAGAATCACCCATCCTCAAATGAATATCATGCACAATATGAGTTAGACACTTTTGTGAGAGGAGTGGAATCAATCGCAAAATGCGCTTGTCTTTAACCCTTAAGGACATGGCTCTATTTCTGTCACCGCCAGTTCTGGGAGACGGTTGGTCAGAGGTTCCTCCCTGTCTTGTGTATGACGTTCTTTGTTTTGGTTTCACTTTGCTCAGTTCCTTTCTCTCCCTCAGCTGCCTCTTATCTTTGATTAATTGGTTTGCTTTATATTCTCTGCCTAACTGCTTCTCCTTGCGGTTTATATTACTTCCTGGATGAAGTGTGTGCTGCTGAGGCTGCAGTTGTTTCAGCTCTAAGATAAGTGCATTCCGTTTACTTTGTGTTTTGTTTGCTGGCTTGATTCTAGGTGACACTGACTCCCTCCGTATTCTGTGCAGGGAGCCGGTGGCCGTTCCCCTCACTACTATAGGGAATTCAGGTGTCACTCAGTTATAGGTATGAGGGCATACATTTGTCTACCACCGGGACTTGTACATGTGCACAGTAGTTTGGGAGAGTTCTGATTTTGCCTCATAAACTTAGGGATGGTTTGATGGTGGATCATCCCATCACCCCTACGTTTTATCTGCTCCCCAAGGTGCATAAAGATGCTAATGTCCCACCCGGACGCCCTATTGTCTCCGGGGTGGGTAGCCTCTGTGAACAGGTGAGTAGATATGTGGACTTTTATCTGAGGGGCTCCGTGGAGACCCTGCCTTCCTATACCAAGGATACAACTGATGTATGGAGGAAATTCAATGGCGTAGTGCTGGAGGATGATATGTGGTTTGTCACGTGTGATGTTGAGGCCCTTTATACGTCGATATGCCATGACCATGGGACCCGAGCAGCTAGGTATTTTTGGAGATGTCCAATTTGGACAAAGATTTGGTGGATTTTGTTATTTTGCTTCTGGATTTTATTTTAAAACACAATTATTTTTTATTTAAGGACCGCCTCTTCCTGCAGCTCCAGGGAACGGCAATGGGGGCGACGTGGGAGAGGGAGGTTCCTGGGGCTGTGGGAGAGGGAGGTTGTACAACAGCTACAGCTATATGACTCAGTGGTGTCATGGTCACAGTATATCGACGATATACTATTCATTTGGCAGGGTCCTTTGGATTCCCTGCGCCTCTTCCTCCAGCAGCTTAACTCTAATGACTTGAATATTGGGTTAACCTGGAAATATAGCCAGGAGCAGATTGAGTTTATTGATATTTGTTTAAAAAGGGGTTGGATGGCACGGTCTCCACGGACCTCTTCAGAAAGTCCACAGCTACTAACTCAACTCTACATGCTAAATCTTCCCACTATCCGCAAACTATCCGTGCTATCCCTACTAGCCAATTTTACGATTGCGACGCATCTGCTCAAGTGATCATGGGTTTGAGGTCCAATCTAGGAACCTCAGAGACAGATTCCTTGCTAGGGATTATAATCATCGGGACATTAAAAAAGGCTATATGCGGGCCAAACTGTCATCTAGGGACCATTTACTAACCAATCAAAAACCGCAAGGGACAGATATCCAGTGTAGGTTTATTACACCCTTCAACAATCAATGGAGAGCAATTAGGGCGATTCTAACAAAACATTGGCCAATACTGCTATCTGATGATGATCTTAAGCGGTCACTTTCATCATATCCTTTGGTGACGTGGAAACGAGCCAAGAGTCTGGGGGACATGTTGACGCGTAGTCACTATGTTCTCCCACCGGTAAGTGGCCTTTTTGGCTCACGTGGACCGAGATGGGGTTCCTCTCCTTGTGGGCACTGTCAGGCCTGTCAATATATAGTTAGGACCTCCGAGTTTACTGACTCGAATGGTTCCCACCAATATCAGATTGTCCATCATGTCACATGTAGGACAGCCGGGGTGGTCTATTTATTGACCTGCCCCTGCAATTTCCTATATGTAGGCATAACGACTCGTGAGCTTCGAGTCAGGACTCTGGAACATGCTAGCAAGATACGCCAGACACGGTCCATGAGGGAAGAGGAACTCAATAAACAACAACCGGTTGCTCTCCACTTTAGAGATAGGCATGCTTCGGACCCAAGGGGTTTAAAAATGAGAGGCATAGATAGGGTTATAGTTGGATCCAGAGGCGGTGACATGAAGAAGCTCTTGTTGCAAAGAGAAGCAAAATGGATTGTGTTGCTTAAAAGTGAGATCCCTTTAGGGTTAAATGAGGCAGTAAGTTTCAGGCCCTTTTTGTAATGCGCTATTTTATGTTTATGTGGTCTGTGTACGTTTTTAACAATTTTTTATTATTATCTTTCTAGCTTGTTTAGTATGGGGCCCCTGTGGGTGTTATCTGGAGGACCGTCTTTTCTGACACAGCCAGCTATCGTGTGAAATATGATACAGAATGGAGGAATGAAGAAAATATGAATTATTAATATATGGACTATTTATATTTATTTAATATTTGATTTATGTATATTAGTAAGTTTTTTTTTTTTTTATGAATTTTCATATTATACAGTTTTTTTCACTGTTATAGTTGCCCTTATACGGGCAGAGTAGTCTAATTTGGGCTTTATTATCTCTGTTTTTTTCACTGGTGTATTTTGCTTAGGCTATCTATAATTGTACACGTTTATATTTGGAGTATGAATTATTAATTTTTTATAATTATGAATTTTTTGCACTGTGTAATAAGATTTTTCACATATGAATTTTGTATGCAGTTTTTATGATCACTTTTATAATCAATGGATTTGCAATTATTTTTTTAGTTTATGCTGTGGTTCACTGTTATGATCATGCACGCGAGGGTATCATTACTAAGGATGTTTTTTGTTTTTTATTTTTATATTTTTCTCATTTATTATTTTTACTTTTCTTCTTTTTCTTTTTATCATTTTGTATTTATTATTCTTTTTGGTTCTTATCCTCCATCCAACTACCCTGATGTATATCCTATACCCGATTTCTAGTTAGTGTTTATATGAGTCTGTGTCGGAGTACGCAGGGCGCGCATGCGCTGGGTTGCGAACTTTGGGAGGCGCTCAATGTTGGTCTGATGCTATGGCGCCTGACGCCGACGCGGCCTCACGTCTCGGCATGTACGCTGGCCACATCATGCTTAGTGCGACCGCGCCGGCCTTCCGGCGCTTTGGTGACGGGTGAGCGCATCGGCAAGTGTCCACCCCCATCATGGCGCCTTCTGCGTCCGATTATACGCCACAGGTGAGCTCCCTACTATATAAAGCCGGGCTGTTGACCACTTTAATTAGCCTCCTGACGAAGCCTGTGAGGTGAAACGCGCGTCGAGGCAGTTGTTGTGGTGAACGGACCGACCGGGTTATGGGTATGTCATCTTTATTATCCATTATGTTTATTGTTCTGTCATATGCTGTTGCGGGGTTTGTGTGCTATTTATGATGGTTTATGGGGTTGGGTCCTGGCAGTGTATTATTGCATGGTTGACGTTTTGTCACCTGCATTGTCTGATCTTTATTGGACCTATTGACACCCTGTTCTCTGTACCAGGTGTATTATGCACACTTAAGGACGGCACTATGTTTGAGCTTGTATTTATTTATATATTTATATCCCGCTTCCTGGTCGTGTGCTGACCCACAGTCTCTGATGTTTTCAGTGGATCACCACCTTTTGTAATTTTGTTGTACTATCTAATAAAGTGAATTTGATATTTTATCATATATTTTGCTTCTGTATTCTGTGTAAGCACTGGTTGAGTGGTTGGTTTTGTTGATTCTAGGTGACCCTGACTCCCTCCGTATTCAGTGCAGGGAGCCGGTGGCCGTTCCCCTCACTACTATAGGGAATTCAGGTGTCACTCAGTTATAGGTACGAGGGCATGTATCTGTCTACCACCGGGACTTGTACATGTGCATAGCACTTAGGGAGAGTTCTTAGGGATTTATAGAGCCCTCCTATGTTTTCCTTAGTTTGGAATCAAGCCAGTCTGTCGTTATTTATCAGTTCCTGCTAACTGTTCTCCATCCTTGACAATTTCACCTTAAAGACCAGGCCATGTTTTGCAAATCTGACATGTATCACTTTAAGTGTGAATAACTTTAAAACGCTTTTACTTACCCAGGCCATTCTGAGATGGTTTTTTCGTCACATATTGTACTTTATGACACTGCTAAAACTTTTTCATAAAAGTAAATTTTTTTGTATAAAAAAATACCAAATTTACCAAAAAGCTTGAAAAATTAGCAAATTTCTAAGTTTCAATTTCTCTACTTCTAAAATACATAGTAATACCCCGAAAAATAGTTATTACTTTACATTCCCCATATGTCTACTTCCTGTTTGGAGAATTTTGGGGATGCCATTTTATTTTTTGAAGATGTTACAAGCCTTAGAAGTTGAGAAGCAAATTTTGAAATTTTTCAGAAATTTTCCAAAACCCACTTTTTAGGATCAGTTCAGGTCTGAAGTCATTTTGGGAGTCTTACATAATACAAACCAACCAAAGATGGCCCCATTTTAGAAACCACACCCCTCAAGGTATTCAAAACTGGTTTTACAGACTTTGTTAACCATTTAATGGTTCCACAAGAATTAATGGAAAATGGAGATACACTTTCAGAATTTAAATTTTTTAGAAAATTTTCCATTTGAATCCATTTTTTCTAGGAACAAAGCAAGGGTTAACTGCCAAACAAAACTCAATATGGGTTGCCCAGATTCTGTACTTTGCAGAAACACACCATATGTGGTCGTAAATTACTGCTTAGCCAAACGGTAGGACATAGAAAGAGGGGAACATCATATGGATTTTGGAAGGCAGATTTTGCAGGACAGTTTTTTTTTACACCATGTCCCATTTCAAGCCCGCTTGATGCATCCCTAGAATAGAAATTCCCAAAAAGTGACTCCATCTTAGAAAGTACACGCCTCAAGGTATTCAGAATATGTTTTAAAAACTTTGTTAACCCTTTAGGTGTTCCACAAGAGTTAATGACAGATGGAGAAACAATTTTAGAATTTCGATTTTTTGGAAAATTTTCCATTTGAATCCATTTTTTCTAGGAACAAAGCAAGGTTTAACTGATTCTGTACTTTGCAGAAACACCCCATATGTGGTTGTAAACTACTGTTTGGCCAAGGACATAGAAGGAGGGGAACGCCTTATGGTTTTTGGAAGGCAGATTTTGCTGGACTGCTTTTTTACACCATGACCCATTTCAAGCCCCCCTGACGCACACCTAGAGTAGAAACTCCATAAAAGTGACCCCATCTTTGAAACTACGGGATCGGGGGGCAGTTTTTTTTGGGACTATTTTACTGTAAATATGATTTTTGATTGCTCTACATTAAGTTTTTTTATGGAAAGTAACAAATTTTTTTTTTTATTTCATCTCCATTTGCCAATAACTCTTGTGGAACAGCTAAAGGATTAACAAAGTTTGTAAAATCAGTTTGGAATACCTTGAGGGGTTTAGTTTCTTAGATGGGGTCACTTTTTTGGAGTTTCTACTCTAGGGTTACGTCAGGGGGGCTTCAAATGGGACCTGGTGTAAATAAACGAGTCCATCAAAATCCGCTTTCCAAAAACCACCTTGTATGATCTAAGGTGACAAAAAATGGCTTTTTTTACATCTTTTTTTTTTTACGGCGTTTATCTGAGGGGTTAGGTCAAATGTTATTTTTATAGAGCACATTGTTACGGACGTGGCAATACCTAATATGACTACTTTTAATAATATGTTGGTTTCAGCTTGACATCATAAACCAACTTTGAAAAAAAAAATGGTTTTGTGCCTCCACAATCTGGAAGCCATAGTTTGTTTTTGTTTTTTGGGCGATGTAGGGGCTCATTTTTTGCAGAATGAGATGGCGGTTTGATTGGCACTATTTTGGGGGGCATTTGATTTTTTGATGACGTGCTATTTCAATTTTTGGGATCAAAAGGTGACAACATTTTTTTTTGTTTTTACATCGTCTTAAAAAATTTTTTTAAGGGCGTTTATCCGAGGGGTTAGGTAATATTTTATTTTTATAGATCAGATTATTACGGAAGTGACAATGCCCAATATGTATGGCTCTCAGACTTTGGATACACTAAAACAACATTTTTTCAAAACTTAAATACAATTAAATCATTTTTGGAAAGCCATAATGTTATGTATTTTCTAGGTGATAGTTGGGGATTCTAAAAAATGTTGTACTCCGTGGAAGAGTGGTACTCCCTGAAGCAACCGTGAATGCAGAGGCCTGGATGTCACACTGAGTGGTGGTGTATTTCTGGATCCCCCTCTTGCAACACACTCTGCATCGTTCTTGTCCTTATATCTGACCAGCAACAGGTTGTCACTGGTAAGTGCACGTGTCTGACCCCTGGGGATAGGTACCTGGCGGGGTGGGCAGGGAGGCCGCGTTGATTTTTCCGCACGGTCCCACAAGTGAACGTGGATCTGGCGGAGAGGGCCTGAAACATGGGACTACTGGTATAAAAGTTATCCACATACAGGTGGTAACCCTTATCCAGCAGTGTGTGCATAAGGTCCCACACGAGTTTCCCGCTAACACCCAGAGTGGGGGAACATTCTGCGGGTTCAATACGGGATTCTCATCCCTCGTACACACAAAATTTGTAAGTGTACCCTGAGGCACTCTCACAAATTTTGTAACGCTTCACGCTATACCTCGCCCGCTTAGAGGGAATGTAACGAGAGACTCATCAACCGCGACCTCCCTTCCAGGTACATAGACCTGCACAAATGTGGCCCCAAAGTGATCGATGACCAGCCGTATTTTATACAGCCGGTCATAGGCAGAATCACCTCGGGGGACATGCTGCATTATCTAAATAATGCAGGCATTTCCGGATGGCCTCAAACCGGGTGCGTGTCATGGCAGTACTGTACAGTGGGGTCTGGTAGAGGACGTCCACACTCCAGCAATGCCTGATACTGGGTTTTTTCATCCACCGATCAGAGGGACTGAGAACCAATTTGTAGAGAAAAGGCCCAAGACTGAGGATCACCTTTTAGCAGAGAAATGATAATCCCCACTATTTGAAGCTGCTGCACCCCTGGGGGGGTCTAGGGTCACACAACTGAGCGCTGTGCAAAAAAAAAAAAAAGAAAGCTACTTACTGCTGCTGGGGTGCTGGGGTTGCTACTGGGCTGCTCCTGGGGTGCTGATGGGGGGGTCCCGATGGGGTCCTGCTGGCGATCCTCACTCCAGGCGAAGGCAGTGGGCTGTGGACGGGGAGGGAGAAGCTCCGGCAGTTTGCATCTGCCGCCCCCCCCGCCCATCAATCAGGGAGGAGATACCACCAACACCCTAAAAAGTAAGGATGGTGATTGGTGGTGTATTATAACACCACCGATCACCATCCTGTTCCGGGTCTAAATTGACCTGCGGTTTGCTGCGATCGCCGATACGGAGGGGGGAGTCACAGGACCCACCTCGGTATTGTCACAGGATGCCTGCTGAATGATTTCAGCAGGGATCCCGTTCCGATCACCACCCACGGCGCTGCGGTGATCGGAACTTCACAGGGTGTACATGTACGCCCTTGGTCCTTAAGTACCAGGACACAAGGGCGTACATGTACACCCTGTGTCCTAAAGAGGTTAAACCATGACTCTGAACAAATTGATAATCAATAAGATTAACCCCTGCCCAACTGTCAACAAATACTTCTAATTCAATATTCTCAGAGTCTAGCGCCACCATGGCAGGCAGGAGAAATCGGGTACTGCAGGTAGAAGACAAATATACCTTTTCTGACTCCTCATTAACGCTACCAAGAGTAAGGGACCTTGATTTATTGGAAAGAATCCCTTTTTTGCTTTCTTCACCTTGAGGTTTAATAAAAGGACAAACATTAATGAAATGTCCTTCTTTACCACAATAAAAGTCTTCTCTGAACCCTAAGGTTCCTATTACCAAAGCATGAAGAGACCTGACCCAATTGCATAGGCTCATCACCAGACACTGGCTCAAGTGTTTCTGTGCCCTGAGGGACAGAAGAGATAGTTTCCCCACATGATAGTGCATCCTGGTTGAGGGGAACCTTGCGCCTCTTTCTCAGGCGTATATCAATCCGTACCGCTAGGGACATAGCCACCTCCAAAGAATCAGGGTTTTCATGAAATGTAAGGCGTCTTTTAGTCTCTCAGACAGCCCCTGACAGAACTGACTATGGAGTGCTGGGTTATTCCACTCGAGTCAGTCGCCCATCTTCTAAATTCAGAACAATATGACTCAGCAGAACGTTCTCCCTGACTCCAGCTATGCAGCTTAGATTCGGCCAGAGAGACTCGATCTGGATTATCATAAATCAGGCCCATGGCTCTTAAAAATTCATCCACCGATCAGAGGGACTGAGAACCAATTTGTAGAGAAAAGGCCCAGGACTGAGGATCACCTTTTAGCAGAGAAATGATAATCCCCACTATTTGATTTTCGTCCCCAGATGAGATCGGACACAGATGAAAATACAATTTACAAGACTCTCTGAACCGAACAAAATTATCAATTCCCCCAGAAAACCTATCTGGGAGGGCGACCTTAGGTTCAAGACTGACCTGGTTCCCACTAGCGTTACCAGACGCCAGAGATCTCTGACACTGTGCAACAGAATTATGGAGGTCAGCTACCTCCAAAGATAATCCCTGCATGCGATCCACCAGTGCACCAACAGCTTCCATTTCAAGGGAAAAGAAAATGATGGTATGTGCGGTTTATAATGTCATGGTAGGTGAGGAAAGGGAAAAAAGCCAAATACAACAGTAACAAAACACTAGACTAGGCCCCAAAGCTAGGTAAGAGGAAGGGTCACCACCTGACAATCCCTGAGACTTTCCCTGACTGCTGAAAGCATGAGAAAATCCTAAAGGTGGAGGGTAGCGAGGAAGCACTGAAAAACTATAAGGAAAAAAATAGAACATGTAAAAACAAATAACAGTGGACAAACTAGAGACCGAGAGATTTCTTCAATTATATAAATGTTAAAAAGTATAAATCTGAAGGTGTCGGCCCTTTAAAGAGTAATGAAGGGGGAGTTGCGATGAGGACAAAGCAAAGCTGTTAAATATTTTTTTTTCCAATGTATTCACTAAGGAAAATAAACTGTCAGATGAAATGCTGAATGTAAAAATAAATCCCCATTAAAAGTGTCCTGTCTGACCCAAGAAGAAGTACAACAGCTACTTAAAAGATTAAAATAGACAAATCGCCAGGACCGGATGGCAGACCCTTATTTCTGATATTTGCAGATTCTATACTGACAGGGAATGTTCCACAGGATTGGCGCATAGCAAATGTGGTGTCAATATTCAAAATGGGTCCAAAAACAGAGCCCGGAAACTATAGGTCGGTAAGTTTAACATCTGTTGTGGGCAAACTGTTTGAAGGTTTTCTGAGAGATGCTATCTTAAAGGATCTCAATGGAAATAAGCAAATAACGCCATATCAGCATGGCTTCATGAGGGATCGGTCATGTCAAACAAATTTAAGCAGTTTCTATGAAGAGGTAAGTTCTAGACTCGACAGCGGCGAATCAATGAATGTCGTATATCTGGACTTCTCCAAAGCATTTGACACTGTACCTCATAAATGGTTAGTATATAAAATGAGGATGCTCGGACTGGGAGAAAATGTCTGTAAGTGGGTAAATAACTGGCTGAATGACAGAAAACAGAGGTTGGTTATTAACGGTACACAGTGGCGTAACTACCAGGGAAGCAGGGGAAGCAGCTGCTTCGAGGCCCAGGCTGACAAGGGGCCGGGCGCCTGGCAGTGTGTCAAGTTTCTTGATTATTTAATACGTTTTTCAGACAGGCCCCTTCACATACAGGCAGTGTGCCTGTCCCTTCTCCCACCCTCTCTCTCCCATGCATCTTACTGCCAGCCAGGCACAGTGCAGGAATCCAGCTGGTGTGTTCCTGTTGTAATTAGCCCCGCCCACCAAGTTCCAGGAGGGAGCAGCAGGCAAGAGGAGCACATTGCACTATTGCAGGCTTTTCAGGTATGTCTGTGCCCACTGCCTGTGTGTCCCTCTTGTCAGCACAGCCCCTGACCCCTGTCTGTGCCTCTCCCACAGTGATCAAAGCCTAGACAGGAAACTGTTTGCACAGATGGCTGCTTGCCAGTTGCAGTTAGGGTCAGAGAAATCAATAAATATTCATGTAAAGTAGTGTCCCGGTAAAACCTTAGGTGCTATAGTGTTCTCCTACAGATGCTTATCTATACAGAGCTGCTGCATACACTGATCTTGTACTGATAACACAGGCTCTGCAGCCTCTGAAGTTAACCCTTCCTGCTCCTCACTGCTTGTCCTTATGTGTGCCATTACTATGTCCTAGTGGAGTCCTCCCTGACTCCTGTGTGACCCTTCTGTGCTGGGCTCCATCATTCTCCACAACTGCAGTTCCCTTTCTCCTTGACCTCTCCCTCATATAGTGTACCAGACTCACACCAGTCTGATAAATACCCCTGGGCCCTGTATGCGCCTCCCTGGCCCTTGTCTCTGTGCCCTGGCCTGTGCCCCCTGGCCCCTGGGCCCTGGCCCTATTTGTGTCCCATCCATGACCCTTGTCTGCTCCCCTGGCCCTTATCTGTGCCCCCTTGGCCTTTGTCTGCTCCCTGTGTGCACCTCCAGGGCCCTTGTCTGTGCTCCTTTCAGTGCAGCCCCTGGTCCTTATCTGCATCCCTCTGGCCTATGTCTGCGCGCCCCGCCCCTTGTCTGCTCCCCTCCCCCAGCCCTTGTTTGTGCCCCACTGCTTGCTGTTCTGCCATCTACTACTGCTTGTTTTGTTACTCATGTATGCAGAGAGTGTGCGCTTATATGTGCCATAATAAGCACTAGTACATGGTGGAACAGCGGGCAGAAAGGAGGCTGCCATGTAGCTATAGACAGTATCACCCTCCTTCCTTCCCAATGTTTTATATAAAGAAGTCTTCACTATTAACACTGGATTTTGGGTATAGAGATGAGGACATGGGCTGCTAGATCACCGCTAGCACATCCGCAATATCCAGTCCCCATGTGCCAAAAGGATTTTAAAGATATGCAAATTAACCTAGATGAGTCCTGCTTGAGAGAGGTCCAGCGAAGGAGCCTAGCACCGCCCACATCCTCCGAATCTCTCCTTGATCCCGACATCACGAAGCTAGAGCTCCTTAATCTCATGGTGTGCGTGCGCTAGCTCGGCATGGTGTTCCTCCCCTGTGCTGGCATCAGCCTCAGGGAACGAACTACGCATGTGCTGGCTCGTGCATCGCGAGATTACGGCTCTCTAGCTTTGTGGCGTCGGGAAGCAAGGAGGAGATTCGGAGGATGTGGGGCGGTGCTGGGCTCCTTCGCTGGACTCCTCTCTCAAGCAGGACTCATCTAAGGTTAATTTGCATAGCTTTAAAATCCTTTTTGGCAAAATAAAAAGAACAGAGAACTATGGGAACTGGATATTGCGGATGTGCTAGCGGCGATCTAGCAGCCCATGTCCTCATCTCTATACCCAAAATCCAGGTGACAGGTTCCCTTTAAAATACTAAAAACATGGTTTTGTTGACCAAGTCCCCCTCCCCCACAACACACGCACCAAACAAAAATGTTTTTAATAAGGCAAGGGTGTTGGAGGAGGGTTATGACTTTGACAGGGCCCTCACAACAGTATTATACAATGACACTACATGACAGACAGTGTGTGTGTATATATATGTATATAGAAAAGAGAAAATTTAGGAAGAGCACACTGTTTCTAGGTGGGTGCAAAAATCCAGCCAAGGACCAACAACACAAGTCCACTGTAGTAGATGCTAGAAACCGAAAGCAGCACTCCACTGGAGTGAAGTGCTGCCATCCGTTTCTCGCATCTATATATATATGTATTATTTATATAGGAAAAGGATGGCGTGGCAGCCTAGTCTGGTCTAGATCGTGTCTAGCCAAAGGAGTGGGGTTTACACAGGGAGGGAGTTAGGGGGCCTATACAAAAATTTGCTTTGGGGCCCAGTCACTTCTACAGTTGTGTTCAAAATTATTCAACCCCCACTGAAATTGAGTGTTTTGGCCAGTTTGACATTGATTTTGATCATTTCAGTCATCTCGTTTACAATTAAATCAAAGAGGCACTTGTAAGTCAGACAAATATAACATAACATTTATAATGAAATAACCAAAAATGTCTTTTCTGTGCTCACATCATTATCAGTTTTATTCAACCCCAAGTGACATTCAATCTTAGTACTTAGTACAACATCCTTTTCCAGTTATAACAGCTTTTAAATGTGAAGCATAGCTTGACACAAGTGTCTTGCAGTGATCTACGGGTATCTTCACCCATTCTTCATGGGCAAAAGCCTACAGTTCAGTCACATTGTTAGGCTTGCGCGCTGCAACTGCTTTCTTTAAGTCCCACCAGAGGTTCTCAATCGGATTTAAGTCTGGTGACTGCGATGGCCACTTCAAAATGTTCCAGCTTTTAATCTGCAACCATGCTCTAGTGGACTTGGAGGTATGCTTGGGATTATTGTCCTGTTGAAAGGTTCAACGTCTCCCAAGCCTCAGGTTTGTGACGGACTGCATCACATTTTCATCCAATATCTCCTAATACTGAAGAGAATTCATGGTACCTTGCACACGCTGAAGCTTCCCTGTACCTGTAGAAGCAAAACAGCCCCAAAGCATGATGGACCCCCGCCATGGTTCACAGTAGGCAAGGTGTTCTTTTCTTCATAGGCCTTGTTCTTCCTCCTCCAAACATAGCATTGATCCATGGGCCCAAACAGTTCTAATTTTGTTTCAATAGTCCACAGAACACTATCCCAAAACTTTTGTGGTTTGTCCACATGACTTTTGGCATACTGCAGTCGACTCTTCTTATTCTTTGGAGACAGCAAGGGGTGCGCCTGGGAGTTCTGGCATGAAGGCCTTCATTACGCAGTGTGCGCCTTATTGTCTGAGCTGAAACTTCAGTATCCGCATCTGACAAATCTTTTTCAGTTCCTCAGCAGTCACACGGGGACTTTTCTCCACTTTGCGCTTCAGGTAGCACACAGCAGTCGAAGTCAGCATCTTCTTTCTGCCACGACCAGGTAGCGTTTCAATGATGGTGTCTCTTGGTATGTTTAACATCTTTGCAATCTTCCTATAGCCATTGCCCTTCCTGTGAAGAGAAATCACCTCTTTTCATTCTCTTGACTTCACCATGTTTGTAAACACACCAGTAAATGTCTAGAAGGAGCTGAGTATTACAGTAATTTTAAATCTGCCTAATTGGTGCTTATTATGCTTGATTGCTGCTCCTTGACATCCACAGGTGTTTTCAATACCTGATCGAAAACACTTGAATGGACCTCTGTTCTTAAGAGTGGTAGTCTTTAAGGGGTTGAATAATTGTGTCAATGAAGAAATAACAAAAAAAAGATTTAATACTGTATTACAAAAACAATTGATGTCATTTTAGTTGCACTTGGTTCTTTAACTCCTTAAGGACGAAGGGCGTACATGTACGCCCTTGTGTCCTGGTACTTAAGGACCAAGGGCGTACATGTACACCCTGCGAATATCCGATCACCGCTGCGCACGTGGCGGTGATCGGAACAAGATGCCTGCTGAAATCAATCAGCAGGCACCTTGGCACAATGCCCAGGGGGTCCTGTGACCCCATGTCAGCTGATCGAAGCAAACCGCAGGTCAATTCAGACCTGCGGTTTGCTGCGCTATCTGTAGTCTCTGATCCCCGCGGTCTGTGACCGCGGGATCAGAGACTAAAATATGCCCCAAACTTATAAATATTAACCCCCTGCACCTCGCCATGTTTGTGTCTCCCCGGGCGGTGCAGGGGGATTGTGGGCAGTGCTGCGGGTGGGCGGCGTGGGAGGCGGGCGGTGCGGCAGGCGGGATCGCACTTGCGATCCCCGCCGCCTCCTTTCAAATGCTTTCCCTGGGGTCTAGTCGGTATAGCAGGGGGTCAGCACATTGCTGACCCCCTGCTATAAAGTGCTGACATCTGTGCTGCAGATGTTAGCTAGTTTAACCCCTTCTATACCGCGGTCCGTACGGACCCCGGTATAGAAAGGTGTTAACATGGAGGGAGCTCCTTCTCCCATCGGGGGCTGCTGTACCTTTGCAGCCTCCCGACAGGATAGGATAGCAGAGGGAGGGAGCTCCTCTCTTCCACATCACCCACTGCTGTGTTCTGGCAGCGGGAGATGGTTACCATGGTAGCAGGACGCTTCAGAAGCGTCATGCTCTCCATGGCACTGAAACTCTGAATGGGCTTTTGCTAAAGGAAAAAGCCTATTCAGACTTTGTAAGTAAAAATACAGTAAGTACACTATATAGTGTACTTACTGTATTATATAGACACCAGATCCACTGGATCTACAAGAACCAAGTGGGTCTGGGTCAAAAATGTCAAAAAGTGAAAAAAAGAAAAAATAAGAAAAATACATATCACTGAAAAAAAATTAAAAAATCAAATACACTACACATATTGAGGTATCGCCGCATCCGTAAAAATCTCCTCTATAAAAATATCACATGACCTAGCCCCTCACGCAAATACCGTAAAAAAACCCCAAAATGGTGTAAAAAGCCATTTTTGTCACCTTGCATTACAAAAGTGTAATACCAAGTGAATCAAAAGGCGTATAGTACCAATAAAACCGCCATCTCATCCCGCAAAAAATGAGTCCTTACATAGGACAATCGCCCCAAAAATAAAAAATATGGCTCTCAGACTATGGAGTCACTAAAACATAATTTTTTTTCTAAAATGCTATTATTGTGTAAAAGTAAAATAAATAAATAAAAAGTATACATATTAGGTATCGCCGCGTCCATTAAAACCTGCTATATAAAAATATCACATTATCTAACCCCTCAGGTAAATACCATTAAAAAAATAAATAAAAACAATGTAAAAAACATTTTTGTCACCTCACATCTCAAAAACTGTAATAGCAAGCTATCAAAAGTTATATGCACCTAAAAATAGTGCCAATCAAACCGTCATCTCATCCCGCAAAAAATGATACCCCACATAGGACAATCACCTCAAAAATAAAAAAAATATGGCTCTCAGACTATGGAGACACTAAAACATGATTTGTTTTGTTTTTAAAAATGATAATATTGTGTAAAACTTGAATAAATAAATAAAAAGTATACATATTTGGTATCGACGCGTCCGTCGCAACCTGCTCTATAAAAAAACACATGACCAAACCCCTCAGGTGAACACAAGAAAAAAAAAAACGGTGTCAAAAGCCATTTTTGTCACCTTACATCACAAAAAGTATAATAGCAAGCGACCAAAATGTCATATCCACCCCAAGATAGTGCCAATCAAACCGTCATCTCATCCCGCAAACAATGAGCCCCTACATAAGACAGGTCGTCCAAAAATAAAAATAAAATATGGCTTTCAGAATGTGAATACACTAGAAAATCATTTGTTTCAAAAATGCTGTATTATGTAAAACTGAAACAAAACTCCCCAAAAGTAGCCATATTTGGTATTCGGCCGCGTATATAGCAACCTGCTCTATATAAATAGCACACAATCTAACCTGTCAGTTCAACGATGTAAAAAAAAAAAAAAATAAACGGTCCAAAAATAGCTATTTTTTTGCAAATTTTCCACTTGAATCTATTTTTCCAGTAACAAAGCAAGGGTTAACAGCCAAACAAAACTCAATATATATTTTCCTGATTCTCTAGTTTGCATAAACACCCCATATGTGGTCGTAAACTGCTGTATGGCCAAACGGCAGGGCGTAGAAGGAAGGGAACGCCATATGGTTTTTGGAAGGCAGATTTTGCTGGACTGTTTTTTTGATTGTATTATTTTAAGGTAAATATGATTTTGGTTGCTCTATATTACACTTTTTGAGGCAAGATAACAAAATAGAAATTCTGAATTTTCATCTCCATTTGCCAATAACTCCTGTGGAACACCTAAAGGGTTAACAAAGTTTGTAAAAAATCTCAGAATGGCCTGGATAAGAAAAAGCGTTTTAAAGTTATCACCACATAAAGTGACACTGGTCAGATTTGCAAAAATGGCCTGGTCCTAAGGTGAAAATGAGCCCGGTCCTTAAGGGGTTAAAAGTCCTTGTAAGATTTCATTCTGAACACAATTACAAATGTATACTAAATTCCTAAAACCCTTTACAGCATTGGGGGTTGAATAATTTTGAACACAACTGTAGGTACGCCCCTGACGGTACACACTCAGATTGTGCAACTGTCAATACTGGGGTACCTCAGGGGTCAGTACTGGGCCCTATTATTTTCAATATATTTATTAATGATCTTGTAGAAGGTTTGCATAGTAAAATATCAATTTTTGCAGATGACACTAAACTGTGTAAAGTAATTAAAACTGAAGAGGACAATATACTCCTACAGACAGATCTAGATAGATTGGAGGCTTCGGCAGATAAGTGGCAGATGAGGTTTAACACTGACAAATGTAAAGTTGTGCACATGGGAAGGAATAATGCAAGTCACCCGTACATACTAAATCGTAAAACACTCGGTAACTACTGACATGGAAAAGGATCTAGGAATTTTAATTTAATAAACTAATTTAATTTTAATAAACAGCAAACTAAGCTGCAAAAACCAGTGTCAGGCAGCTGCCGCCAAGGCCAATAAGATAATGGGTTGCATCAAAAGGGCATAGACGCCTGTGATGAGAACATAGTCCTACCACTTTACAAATCGCTAGTCAGACCACACATGGAGTACTGTGTACAGTTCTTGGCTCCTGTGAACAAGGTGGACATAGCAGAGCTGCAGAGGGTTCAGAGGAGGGCAACTAAAAGAATAACTGGAATGGCGCAACTACAGTACCCTGAAAGATTATCAAAATTAGGGTTATTTACTTTAGAAAAAAGATGACTGAGGGAGATCTAATAACTATGTATAAATGTATCAGGGGTCAGGACAGAGATCTCTCCCATCATCTATTTATCACCAGGACTGTCACCGCGACGAGGGGGAAAAAGGTTTGTACACAAACATAGAAGAGGATTCTTTATGGTAAGAGCAGTGAGACTATGAAACTCTCTGCCTGAGGAAGTGGTGATGGTAAGTACAATAAAGGAATTCAAGGGGCCTGGATGTATTTCTGGAGTGTAATAATATTACAGGCTATAGCTACTTGAGATGGGTCGTTGATCCAGGGAGTACCTCTGATTGCCTGAATGGAGTCGGGAAGGAATTTTTACTCCCTTAAGTGGGGAAAATTGGCTTCTACCTCACAGTTTTTTTGCCTTCCTCTGGATCAACTAGCAGGATGACAGGCCGAACTGGATGGACAGATGTCTTTTTCGACCTTATGTACTATGTTACTATGTTACTAATGCGCTGTAACCTATGTCCTGCTGAAACTGAAACAAACCCTCAGTGTGGGATCAGGAGAAAGACAACTCGTTCCTTCCACCGTGAAGAAACCATCATCTCCCTGAGGCCTGGTCATAACACACAACAAATGGGAAGGAAGGAGGACTTAGCTTTAGATGGACGGGGATCAGGAGATCCACCAAACACAAGCTCAGAACTCCAGGAGGAAATATAAACTACAAGGGCTGCAGAGAGAGGCGGGTATAAATAGAGCCACTAAACAGCTAATGAATAGTGTTGATCACAAGTTTTCGAATTGCAAATTTTAATCATGAATATCGGCACTCCGAGAATTCGCGAATATTTAGAATATCACGAAATATATTCGCAATTGCGAATATTCTTTTCTTTTAAAATACCAGTTTATGCAAATTTTTATGCAAATTGTTTATATGCAAATTTTCGCAATCAGAAAAAAGTCATTATTTTCTTGATTGTGAAAATTGCATATAAAATTTGCATACAATTTGCATATACATTTAGCATAAACTGGTATTTAAAATATACCTTTTAAATACCAGTTTATGTGAATTTTATGCGAATTTTATGCGAATTTTTATATGCGAATTTTCGCAATCAAGAAAATAATGACTGGAGATTACAAATTTGCGAATTTTCGAATATTCGCTCAAATATTCGCGAAATATCGCGAATTTGAATATTGCCCTGCCGCTAATCACTACTAATGAGTAGAACCTGTGGAGAGGTGGGGTCCTGCACACAACAACAAACAGCAAGGAAAAGAGAAAGATCTGTCAGATAGACTAACGTGCAGCAAGTCTATCAGATCTTCTCAGGCCTCTCACAGGGCAGGCAGTGATCATATCCTCCTCTTTATCTACACTATCTACCCCTTATTAATATGTTCCACCACCCTCCCCCAGATCCTAGTTTAAAAGCTCCTCCAGCCATCTAACCATTTTTTTCCCCAGAGCAGTTGCACCTTTAAGCTGCAGCCCGTCCCTACTGTAGAGCCTGTAACCAACAGAGAAGTCGGCCCAGTTCTCCATGAACCCAAACCCTTCCTTTCTGCACCAGCTTCTGAGCCACTTATTTAATTCCCTAAATTCCGTTGTCTCTCTGGTGACGCTGGTGGCACTGGTAGTATTTCTGAAAACACTACCTTGGAGGTCCTGGACTTGAGCTTCTCTCCTAGTTCCCTAAATAATTTTTAAGGACCTTCCATCTTCCTCTGACTCCCACGAACACAAGCAGCTGGAAGACAACATACTGTTCGGCATTCACGGTCTCGGCGACATATGACCCTGTCTGTCCTCCTAATAATAGAGTCCCCTACCAGCAGCATCTGTCTGACCTTTGCTGCACTCATTTTCCCATCCTTCCTGCAGAGGACATCCTCCTGGTTGCAAGGAGAAATGCCCTTCTGCAGTGTAGCTGGCCCTTGGCTTTCATCCCTTAATATCAGCCAAACAGGCATATTTACTAGGGCGTTCCAGCTCAAGACTAGCCTCCTGGCACTTTTCCCTCTACCTTTTCTTCCTACATTAACCCAACTGCTGACCTGATAGTCCTGATCTTGCCCTCCTCCACCCACCTCCATTTCACTGGCCCCAGTCAGTGCCTGCACAGTGAGGTCTTAACTTCTCTTCAGGTTTGCAACGCACCTAAGTATTTCAAGCTGCCTATTTAGATCCAAGATCTTGACTTCCAAATATACAATATGCTTGCATCTGGTGCAAATGTATTGACCCTCGAATGTCTCTTCAAGGAATGCATACATCACACAGGACACACACTTAATAGCATTGTCTTTGGAGCACATGTTTAACCCCTTAAGGACGCATGACTAGTGTTGAGCGAACAGTTCGAAAATAGTTCGGGTTCGTACCGAATTTTGGGGTGTTCGGGACCTGAACCCGGACATTTTCAAAAAGTTCGGGTTCGGGTCTCGGTGTTCGCCGATTACTTCCCGCTTTCTGAAGGGCTGCACAGCAGCCAATCAGCTAGCGCTTACTTCTTGCCCTAAGAGCTCATCACAGCCATGCCTACTAATGGCATGGCTGTGATTGACACAGTGCAGCATGTGACCCAGCCTCTATTTAAGCTGGAGTCACGTAGCGCCGCACGTCACACTGCTCTGATTAGTGTAGGGAGAGGACGCAGCTTCTGTCAGGGCGAGATTAGGCAGGTTAAAGTCAGCAACAGCACCTAATGAACGGATCAATTTACAGCTGAGAATCATTGAACTTCTGCTAGTTACTTGCTCGCTGGTTTTTAGGCTGCACAGAGCGTTTCAATACTAGTTTTTTTTTTTTGCTATATCCTACATCAGGGGCTTGGCTGTGCTAATTGTCACCCCTAGAAACTCAGGAAAGAAATTTCTATATTTTATTAAGGGGTTAAATACAATTGCCCAAATACCAATCCCCTAAATCTGGTGTTCCAGCTTTGGTTAGACAAGTATAATACTGTCTGCTGTCTGGCAAAGGATAGATTATTTTCTGGGGTTAAATTCAATTGCCAAAATAGCAATACCATAAATCAGTGGTTTCAGCTGTGGCTGGCAAAATAGAATAGTGTCCGAGGTAACGCACACACGTACAGACGCATCGCATACGATTCTTGAATAGTTGTATTATCGCGATAATAAAACTAACAGTGTAAAGTTGACTGTATTGCTCTAAGTTATATTCACGTACTGAATGTAACTTCTATTACAGCACACCAATACTAAAACTGACTAAGAGACAGCTTTAAGTTCTATTCGAGCACGATTGCAACTTTGGAACTTAAAGTGGTGTACGATTTTAAAAGTTGAGTACTAAAAGTTGGAATCGCAATGCGATTCTTATGTATTTGCTTAATCGCATTGCGATTACAACTTTGAGCTACCGATCACCATGGGAACGCCTCCTCCAGTAGAATGTACTGTCGGATGTGAGAATTAAGTTGAAATCGCAATGCGATTATTATATATCTGCTTAATCGCATTGCCGTTTCAACTTAGCATTGCTAAATAATTCCATCCATATTCGTTAACTTACTGACTCAGTAAGTTAGCGATATGGATGGATTATTTAGCAATGCTAAGTTAACTCGCAATGCGATTAAGCAAATATATAAGAATCGCATTGCGATTTCAACTTAATTCTCAGATCCGACAGTACATTCTACTGGAGGAGCGTTCCCATGGTGATCGTTAGCTCAAAGTTGTAATCGCTTAATGCGTTTATTGCGGTATATTATCCCTCTGGGTGTCTTTTTACAGCCTTTTTAGTGCCCAAAAGTTCGGGTCCCCATTGACTTCTATGGGGTTCGGGTTCGGGGATGAAGTTCGGGTTGAGTTCGGATCACGAACCGGACATTTCCGGAAGTTCGGCGAACCTCTCGAAGCCGAACATCCAGGTGTTCGCTCATCTCGCTATGGCGTACATATGCGTCATGGTTTCAGTCATAGGACACATGGCGACTGGTCGTGCAGGTTGTTCCGATCACTGCTGCTCAGCTGGCAGTGATCAGGAACAAATACCTGCTGAAATCATTCAGCAGGTACCTTGATTACAATGCAGGGGGTCTTGTGACCCCCCATATCAGCGATCGCTGCAAACCGCAGGTCAATTCATACCTGCGGTTTGCAGCTTTTTGTCGATCTCTGATCGCGGTCTGTGACCGCGAGGGATCAGGGTTTACTAATGTGTTTATTTTTAACCCCCCTGCAGCCCTTAATCATATTGTGGCTGCGGGGGGTGCAGAGAGGGTGGTTGCGGGCGGTGCGGGAGGCGGTGCGGGATCGCGATCCCGCTGCCCCGCCTCTCTGTAATGTTTCCCTGGTGTCTAGTGGGTCTATCAGAGTGTCCAGCACATTGCTGACACTCTGATAAACCGACTGGCATCTGTGCTTGATCAGATGCCAGCCGTTTAACCTTCCTCGTACCGCGGTCCGTGCGGACCGCGGTATGGAAGGAGTTAGCTGAGAGGGGCTCCCTCCCTCTCCCATCGGGGGCTGCTGTGCCTTTGCAGCCCCCAACAGGATGAGGATCGCAGAGGAGAGGGCTCCACTCCTTCTGCTTCAATCTCCCGCTGCCCTCTTATGGCGGCGGGTGATGGTGTTACCATGGAGACAGGGCGCTTTCAGGCGTCCTGTCTCCATGGTGCTGAAAGTCTGAATAGACCTGCTAAAGGTCTCTTCAGACTTTGTAAGTACAAAAATACAGTACAGTACGCTGCATAGTGTACTGTACTGTATACTACGAACACCAGATCCACTGGATCTTTCAGAACAAGTGGGTCTGGGTCAAAAAAATGTAAAAAGTGAAAAAAAATCAAATGAAAAAAACACATATCACTGAATAAAAAAAGAAAAATACACTACACATATTAGGTATCGCCGCGTCCGTAAAATCTGCTCTATAAAAATATCACATGACTGAACTCGTCAGGTGAGGCATGTAAACACAAAAAACAAAAATGGTCGTAAATAAGCCATTTTTGGGCAGCCCATCACTAAAGTGTAATACAAAGCGATCAAAAAGCGTATGCCTCCCAAAATAGTAACTAATCAAACCGCCATCTCATCCCGCTAAAAAATGAGCCCCTACCTAAAACAATTGGCCAAAAAATAAAAAAACTATGCTTCTCAGACTAAAACATGATTTTTTGTTTCAAAAAATGCTTTTAGTGTTAAATGTATAAAAAAACTAAAAAGTAGACATATTGGGTATCTCCACGTCCGTAAGAATCTGCTCTATAAAAATATCACCTGACCCTAACCCCTCAAGTAAAAACTGTAAAAAAAATTAAATAAAAACTTTGTCAAAAAAGCCATTTTTGTCACCTTACATCACAAAAGTGTAATAACAAGCGATCAAAAATTCATATGACCCCCAAATAGTGTCCAATCTAACGCCACCTCATCCCGTAAAAAATGAGCCCTACATGGGACAATCGCCCAAAAAAAAAAAAAAATATGGCTCTCAAACTATGGAGACACTAAAACATGTAAAAAAATTAAATAAAAACTTTGTCAAAAAGCCATTTTTTGTCACCTTACATCACAAAAAGTGTAATAACAAGCGATCAAGAATTCATATGACCCCCAAATAGTGTCAATCTAACCGCCACCTCATCCCGCAAAAATGAGCCCCTCATAGGACAATCGCCCAAAAAAAAAAAAATATATGGCTCTCAAACTATGGAGACACTAAAACATGATTTATTTTTGTTTTAAAAAATGATATTATTGTGTAAAAACTTATATAAATAAATAAAAAGTATACATATTTGGTATCGGCGCGTCCGTCACAACCTGCTCTATAAAAATAACACATGACCTAACCCCTCAGCTGAACACATCAAAAATAATAATCAATACGGTGTCAAAAGCCATTTTTGTCACCTTACATCTACAAAAGTGTAATAGCAAGCGACCAAAATGTCATATGCAACCCAAGATAGTGCCAATCAAACCGCCATCTCATCCCCGCAAAAAATGAGCCCCTACATAAGACAGTCGCCCAAAAATAAAAAATAAACTATGGCTTTCAGAATGTGGAGCCACTAAAAATTATTTTGTTCAAAAATGCTTTATTATGTAAAACTGAAACAAAAACTCCTACAAAGTAGTCATATTTGGTATTGTCGCGTCCGTTACAACCTTCTCTATAGAAATAGCACACAATCTAACCTGTCACTTCAACAATGTAAATAGCAAAAATAAAAACGGTCCCAAAACAGCAATTTTTTGCAAATTTTCCATTTTAATCCATTTTTCCAGTAACAAAGCAAGGGTTAACAGCCAAACAAAACTCAATATTTATTGCCCTGATTCTCTTGTTTGCACAAACACCCCATATGTGGACGTAAACTGCTGTATGGCCAAACGGCAGGGCGTAGAAGGAAGGGAACGCCATATGGTTTTTGGAAGGCAGATTTTGCTGGACTGGTTATTTGACACTATGTCCCATTTGAAGCCCCCTGATGCACCCCTACAGTAGAAACTCCAAAAAAGTGACCCCATTTTGGAAACTACGGGATAAGGTGTCAGTTTTGTTGAGTACTATTTTAGGGTAAATATGATTTTTGGTTGCTCTATATTACACTTTTTTGAGACAAGGTAACAAAAATAGAAATTTGGAAATTTCATCTCCATTTGCCAATAACTCTTGTGGAACACCTAAAGGGTTAACAAAGTTTGCAAAACTGGTTTTGAATACCTTGAAGGGTGTAGTTTCTTAGATGGAGTCACTTTTATGGGGTGCATCGGGGGGCTTCAAATGGGACATGGTGTCAAAAAAACAGTCCAGCAAAATCCACCTTCCAAAAACCATATGGCGTCCCTTTCCTTCTGCGCCTGCAGTTTGGCCATACAGCAGTTTACGACCACATATTGGGTGTTCGTGCAAACTACAGAATCGGGGGAATAAATATTAAGATTTGTTTGGCTGGTAACCCTTGCTTTGTTACTGGAAAAAATGGATTGAAATGGAAAATTTTTCAAAAAATCGAAATTCTGAAATTTTATCTCCATTTGCCATTAACTTTTGTGGAAAACCTACAGGGTTAATTACGTTTGTAAAATCAGTTTTGAATACCTTGAGGGGTGTAGTTTTTAGAATGGGGTAATTTTTGGGTGGTTTCTATTATGTAAGCCTCACAAAGTGACTTCAGACCTGAACTGGTCCCTAAAAAGTGGGTTTTTGAAAATTTCTGAAAAATTTCAAGATTTGCTTCTAAACTTCTAAGCCTTGTAACGTCCCCAAAAAATGAAATAGCATTCCCAAAATGATCGATACATGAAGTAGACATATGGGGAATGTAAATCAATAACGTTTTTTGGTGGTATTACTATGTATTATAGAAGTAGAGAAATTGAAACTTGGAAAATTGCTAATTTTTCTAAATTTTTGGTAAATTTTGTATTTTTTTATAAATAAAAATGAAATTTTTCGACTTTATTTTACCACTGTTATGAAGTACAATATGTGATGAAAAAACAATCTCAGAATGGCCTGGATAAGAAAAAGCGTTTTAAAGTTATCACCACATAAAGTGACACTGGTCAGATTTGCAAAAAATGGCAGGTCCTTAGGGTGAAGGGGTTAAATAGGGATCAACAATAAAGAAGGAAAACAGTAAATATGCATTTAGATTTAGACCCTGTCTGCTGTAGTAGGAGACCTTGCTAGAATGGCAACAACACTCAAGGGAAATCTATCAAATTTTAGTTTCTTGCTGCTTGTCTTAAACTCCGGTTCTTTAAACTCCACTTATTCTGATTTCTGAAGCCCACTTAGTGCAGCAAGCCCAGTAGAGCGAGAGTGTGCACATAAAACTGTTTATGACCAGATATGGGGTGCTTCTGTACACTGAAAAATCAGTGTAATAAATATAGATTTTTTTTTTTTTTTGCTGTTAACCCTTCCTTTTGCTGTTAACCCTTCTCAAAAATTTGATTCGGTAGGTTCGCCAAATTTTACAAAAAGATTTGATCTGAATTTCTTCATGGCGAATCTCATTAAGATCAGCTATTTCCTGGCTGCAGGGAGCCTGTATAGTGGTGTAGAACACTGTGCCTTGTAGAAACACGCATAGGGAGCCTGCTGTGGTAGTAAAACAATAATGTGAGTCAGTATGACACGCAGATGACATGCGTCGCTCTTAGAATCACTGCACACTTCATGGGGCTAAAACTGACCAAATAACTCAAGTGTGAACTCAGCCTTACAGGTCTATGCTAGCGCCAGGTATAAAGAACCATGCAGAGGCCAAGGATCCTACTATAGCGTGAAAGAGTGCACTTCTTTTTACACCGTTGTCAGCTGATTCCACATAGATTTTTACAGAACCTGTTCTATTAAACACTTATACAAGTACAGCCCCTGACAGTGGAGAGGGTGTCAGCAGTAAGTCTATGTTGACGTCACTGATTATTTTGCCCTTCCTCTGATCCATCAGAACTATAACCTCCAAAAATGGATCCTGTCTGTTGGCATCCACCTTGAGTCAGTCAGCATTTGATCAGTAATCCATCAGTATTGGTAAAGCTCAAAAAAACACAAAAACAGCAGTGGATCTAAAACAGAGATAACACGTGAATGGAATATTTGCATGTCTTCTGTGTTTTGTACCCACTCTTGCTTTTGGCTACAGAATCATAGGCCAATTCTAATGCAAAATAGGGACCATGTCATACAAGCCTTACAGCTGCTACATAGCCAGGGTCTGTTGTGTGTCACATTTTTCCTTTCTTCTGAAAGATCAGGAGAAGGGTCAAATAAGTGGTGATGTCATCCAGGCCAAAAAGGCAAAATAGTGGCCCAGTCATGGAGTGGGGAGGGTGGTAATAGCATAAGGTCTACAGAATTGCCCAGTGACAAAGTGGTGAGGTAGCAGCAGCATGAGGAGACCACAGAGTGGCCCAATGACAGAATGTTAAAGTGGCAGCAGCATGAAGAGACCACAGAGTGGCCCAGTGACAGAGTGGGAGAGGTGACAGCAGCATGAGGAGACCACAGAGTGGCCCGGGGACATAGTGGTGAGCTTGAAGCAGCATGAGGAGACCACATAGTGGCCCAGTGGCCTAATGCTGAGCTAGCAGCAGCATAAGGAGACCATAGAGTGGCCCAGTGACCTAGTGGTGAGCTGGCAGCAGTATAAGGAGACCAGAAAGTGGTGAGGTGACAGCAGCTTGAGAAGACCACAGAATGGCCCAGTTAAGAGTAGCGAGGTGGCAGCGACATGAGGAGATCACAGAGTGGTGAGGTGGCAGCAGCATAAGGAGACCACAGAGTGGCCCAGTGACATGGTGAGCTACCAGCAGCATGAGAAGACCATAGAGGGGCAAGGTGACATAGTAGTGAGCTCAGCTGGTAGCAGCATGAGGAGACCACAGAGTGGCCCAGTGAAAGATTGGGGAGGTGGCAGCAGCATCAGGAGACCACCGAGTGGCCCAGTGACATAGTGGTGAGCTGGCAGCAGCATGAGGAGACCACAGAGTGGCCCAGTGACATAGTGGTGAGATGGGGGCCAATACCAGTACCAGCTGACAGGGCCAGCATCAGCACCCGGCACACCGGGCAAGTGCTGGGGCCGACTGGTCCTGGGGGCCCACTGTGCCCGCTAACTCCTGAAGTTGTGTCCTGCCTGTTCTGAATTCTAGGGCATCTTACCCCAGCAATTCAGACAATTTTTGCCATGTGAACTGCTTGGGTGGGCGGCCCCAGGACTCAGAATAGGGTAGATAGAGTTTCGGTAGATGTTATGCTAGAATGGAGTTGTTAGAAGGAGGTCTGTGATGTCACTGGGCACATGCTCCTTTATGGTCACATGGCGAAATGTGTGAAGTGCTGACAAACCGTGACTGCAGCAGCTTGTGGAAGGAGGAGGGGCTGTGTGTGCCTACAAGCAGCCCAGTGAGGTAGGATGTGCTGCAGTCCTGGAGTACACAGAGCTTCATGGGGAGCAGGTGAGGGGCATCATATGGAGCTCATAAATGAAGGGGCAGGTGGAACAATCAGGGGCAGTGGGGTTCAGGTGGAGTGGAATCTGGTGCAATTAAGGGGTTTATAGTACAGATCCAGGGGTATTCTGAGGGCCATGATGTGCGTGTGTCTGTCCCTGTGTGTTTGTGTCTCTCCCTGTGTGTGTGTGTCCGTTCCTGTGTGTGTGTGCCTGTGTGTGTGTGTGTGTCCGTCCCTGTGTGTATTTGACCACACCTGTGTGTGTCCGTCCCTGTGTGTGTCTGTCCCTGTGTGTGTGTCTGTCCCTGTGTGTATATAACTGCCCCTGTGTGTGTATTTGTCCCTGTGTGTATTTGACTGCCCCTGTGTGTGTGTGTCTGTCCCTACATAGTAACATAGTATATAAGACTGAAAAAATACATTTGTCCATCCAGTTCGGCCTGTTTCCTACAAGTTGATCCAGAGGAAGGCAAAAAAACCTTTGAGGCAGAAGCCAATTTTTCCCACTTAGGGGAAAAATTCCTTCCCGACTCCAATCAGGCAATCAGGATAACTCCCTGGATCAACGACCCATCTTTAGTAGCTATAGCCTGTAATATTATTACACTCCAGAAATACATCCAGGCCCCTCTTGAATTCCTTTATTGTACTCATCATCACCACCTCGTCAGGCAGAGAGTTCCATAGTCTCACTGCTCTTACCGTAAAGAATCCTTTTCTATGTTTGTGTATGTGTATGTCCCTGTATGTATTTGACCGTCCCAGTGTGTGTGTCCTTGTGTGTATGTGTCTCTCCCTCTCTGTGTGTCTCTCTCCCTCTATGTGTGTTTCTGTCTCCCTCTATGTGTGTCTCTCTCCCTCTGTATGTGTGTCTCTCCCTCTGTGTGTGTCTCTCCCTCTGTGTGTGTGTGTTCCTCTTCCTGTGCGTGTGTCTCTCCCTGTGTGTGTGTCTCTTCCTGTGTGTAACCATCACCATGCCCACAGTGTTCCTATGTCTTGATGCAGCTGCATCAGAACGTTCTGTGCGGGCAAGAAGAAGAAGATAGAAGAGGAGGCAGCTCCACCAGCATGGAGTCTGTGGGGAGGCACACTAAGGACGTAGGTAACACTACCACCTGATGTACAATAGTGTTATCTGTGGTTTTACATAGGACTGCAGGTAACACTACCACATTATCAGCACTAGTGTCATCTGTGGTTTGACATAGGACTGCAGGTAACACTACCACATTATTAGCACAAGTGTCATCTGTGGTTTTACATAGGACTGCAGGTAACACTACTACATTTTCTGTACTCAGATAGCCATAATGGTGTTATCTGTGCTGTTACATAGGACTGCAGGTGATATTTAGTATATTAACTGTACTCAGACAGTTATCACTGTGTAAGCGGGCCCACTGAGACTTTATCGCCCAAGAGCCCACATGAACCTGGAGCTGGACCTGCCAGCTCAAGATGGTGAGTAGCAGTAGGTGTGTGGCATCAGGCGGGTTGCAGCATCTGAATAGTAGCTGAAGCAGGTAGCCAGAAGAAACAGGTCTCTTTTGTGGCAAGTTTAGGTATGGCATCATGTATAATCTAGTCTGATGCATCAGGTACTGGTGTGTGGAAATCCTGGCTGATCCACGCCTGATTCATCTTCACAATGGTCAGTTTCTCCACATTTTGGTTGGACAGGTGAGTTCTCCTTGATATAACTATGGCTCCTGCCGCACTAAATACCCTCTCTGATGCCACACTGCTGGCCAGGCAGGAAAGGTTGTCCATGGCAAACTCGTCCAGTTCCAGTCACAAATCGAGTTTGGCTGCCCAGTAGTCCAGCGGGTCTTTGATGTGGGGTGGCAGGGTGCACTCCAAGTATGCCACAACCCATTGAGGATGGGCGATGGCGCACATAAGCAGCGGCCAACTGACTACATAGGATGTCTCAATGGTAGTTCAGTTTGCCCTCCCTCTTAGTGGGTGTAAAAAAGGCCCGCTTTGGACCAGTAGTGAAAGTCTAACATGGTGGAGAGCCAGTAGTCATCCCTCTGCTGAATAGTGACAATTCAGCTGTCATTATGCAAGCAACTGAGCATGCATCAGGCCATTTACGCAAGTGACTCGGAGGGACTCCCTGCCTCCATCTCCACTAAATACTGCCACGGTGTGTACTGGGTCATCTAGCTCATCTTCTTCATCGCCTTGTAGCTCCCCTGCTGCTCCTGCTCCTCCTTTCCTGTCACCTGTGCAGAAAAACCACCCATTTCTCTACGCATTGCTTGTGCTCAAATGTCCTCCTTCTCCTCTAGTTCAGCCCCCACAGGGCTCATGTGGCCTTGAGATATAGTCGCCACGTCTCCTGTCCCCTGGCTAGCAACTTCTGTTCCAGGACATGAATCAGTGGAATCATGTTATTCAACCTGTAGTCCTGGCGACTGACAAATAAAGTGGCCTCCTCAAAGGGCACGAGGAAACCGCAGGTGTCACCCATGAGCTGCCACTGGCTAACATCGAAGTTACACAAGGGAGTACCTATGTCAGCCTGTATCATCAAGAAATTGTTTATGGCCTTTCTCTGTTCATACAGTCGGTCCAACATATGCAGAGTGGAATTCCAATGGGTGGAAACGCCGCATATCAGCCTATGACGAGGACGCAGTTCTGCCGCTGTAGCTCAAGGAGGGTGTGTTTTACGGTGTACGAGTGGCTGAAGTGCATGCAAAGTGTCCTTGACATTTATAGGATGTCTTGCAGATGGGTGGAAGACTTCAGGAAATGCTTGACAACCAGATTGTAACATGTGCGCCATGCAGGGCGCATGGCTCAGCCCTCCTTGATGCAGCACCGACACAATGTTCTTCCCGTTGTCAGTCACCAAGGTTCCGATTTTGAGTTGTCAAAGAGAAAGCCAGGATTCGATTTCTTGATGAAGGAGGCAGAGCAGTTCCTACCCTGTGTGACTCTGTTCACCCAGGCAAAATAGGTGCAGTACAGCGTGAAAATGCCATGCCCTGCACATATGGTTTTCTGGAGAAGCACTGTGAATTGTCCCTGCAGTGGAGGCTGAGGACAAGATGGAGGATGAGGAGGCAGAGGCAGACTTTGTCGCAGGACCAACGGCGTGAGAACGTAGAACCGGAAGCGGCTTCACCTGGCCAAGTTGCTGGTGTGGCTTGGCAGGACCACATTTACGCAGTGGGCCATAAAGAACATATATTGTCCTTGACCGTAGTTATAGCTCCACACGTTGGCGCTGCCGTGAACTTTGGCAGTCACTGACAGGCTCAAAGACTGGCCCAACTTCTGTTCTATATATGTGTACACGGCTTGGTACTGCCTTTTGGCAAAGAAATTATGGCTTGGGACTGTCCATCTCAGCTTCACACAAGCCATTAGTTCTCTAAAAGGTGCAGAGTCCACAACTTGGAAAGGGAGGGACGGCAGCAGCAGCAACTGGCCAAGAGCACATTCAGCTTCTGTGCCATTGGATGAGTGCACGCATACTATTGTTTCTTGGAAATCGCTTCAGTGATCGATTGCTGACAAAATTACTGAAGAGGAGTAGGAGCATCAGGACCAGTAGATGATGGGAAGGACAGACAGCTCCCTTTGGCTGAGGTGGTGAAGCCTTGACTGCATGAAATTGGGTGTGTGCCACTGGGTGATGCAGTGGTTGCTGTGGCAGACTGGACCACCAAATCAGAGCCACAGTCAGTGTTCCTCTAAGCCTTGGCTGCTGCTGACCGGGGTCGGCTTAGAGATGGGCAATGCTGATGCAAAGGCCTACTCCTAAAGACATCCGGGGTATCCCTTACCCTGTAAGAGGTCTTAATGACATATGTCTCTGTTAGAGCAAGTAGTCGTGATGCCAGTTGCAGTTAAGCAACGAAGACTTGAAGTCCCCTTTAAGTAGATGGTGTTGGTACCCAGAGGTAGGATTGCAAGAGTGGTGTAGAGTGGCCTTCAATGTCTACATTGCCAGATGTGGTGTATTCGAAGCAGTGCAAAAAGGGTTGGTGAACTTGGGTGATGAGTAAGTAAAATAAATGGAGTCCAGACTTTGAAGGAACATTGAACACAACTTTACTTGGCATAAACTTGGTAATCCAAACAGTTTCCTAACTTTATCTTGGTAATCAGCAGGTATTGGCTTAACTCTGGCAGGTAAACACATCTGCAACAATCTGAGCTCTGCTATGCTGTAGCTCTCTCAGCTCTGATATGCTAGCTGGGTCAAATAGGAACTTTTCCTCTTCTGCTGGAACTTAGCTGTCTGTAGTCTGTCTCTTACTTAAACTCTAGGAACTTCTTCCTGGCATCAAGCTCACTCAGCTTGGGATTCCATGCAATGCAAGCCCAGGAGGGGACAAACAACCATGTAGACTTGTCAGGCAGGGCCTGCAGGCCCAGCAGATCAGACAGTGCTCTGCTGACCGACACACAACCTCTCCCTGATGAGGATAGACTAGACTGACTTAACTAACTAAACTCCTCCCTCTCTAGAGAGGGCTGGGGATGAAATGGATGCTCCATCCCAGAGAACTATCTCTGCACATATTGCTGCCATCTGCTGGTGAACCAGGCATACTACACTTAAACATGACATTTGCAAGGGAATGATTACATATGCATTGCAGGAAATGGCAATAAATATGAATGCTGACACAGGATCACACAGTACAGATAGTGGTGGTCCCAATAGAGGTGGTAATGGGTCATTACACTTAGTCAAAGGTTGGCGATTGGAAAATGAAAATAGAGAGAATCGTCGACACATTGGCCAAACATCGAATCTAGCGTACTAGGTATCTTCTGTATAAATTATACATCTTCTTGTATACAGTGATATGGACCATGCTGGTATAACCTGGATATCTCCTGTATATAATTATATATGTAAAGCTTGTATACGTTATACATCTTCTTGTATATGGTGATATGGACCATGCTGGTATAACCTGGATATCTCCTATATATAATTATATATGTAAAGCTGGTACACGATATACATCTTCTTGTATATAGTGATATGGACCATGCTGGTAAACCCTGGGCATCTCCTGTATATAATCATGGGTGTTGCTAGGATAAATCATATTGGGCCTGGGCCCCCAATGTTTTGTCCCAGGCCCTGAATGTCCTGCCTGCCAGATAGATGCAACTGTATTGCCATTCTCAGGACGGCAAATCAATTGAATCTAATGCCCTGCAAGAGCTGAAGGACCTGTGATGACATCACAGTCCATGTGATCAGTTCTAAATGCAGTAGCTGAAAAGGACCTGCCCTGGGAAGAAGCTGTGGTGAGGTCTGCTACATGAGGAGAGGTAAGTGAAGGGTAATTTACTCAGTGTGTGAGGTAGAGCAATTTTGGGAGTTGTACTTTTTAAACTGGGACTATATGTTAGGGCTGAAGGGAGGAAGTTATTTACACTTTAAATGAGACTTAAAGGTTAGGGGTGATGTTATTTACATGGGAATGCATGTTGGAGGTGGCTGGGGTAGGGTGATGTTATTTACATGGGACTATATGTTGAAGGCGTCTGTTGGAGGGAGTGATGTTATTTACATGGGACTAAATATTGAGGGACTGATGTCATTTACATGGGACTGTATGCTGAAGACATCTGGGGAGGGCAGGGGTTCCCCCAATGCCAATTTTTTACCTAACCCCTTTGCCAAAATGAAAGCACTCATTGCTCATGGCCCTTCCACTGCCCCCATCTTGTCCCTACCTGGTGCTGCCTGAGGCGATCGCCTCATCTGGCCTCATTGTTGGTGCATCCCTGGGGGGTCATGTTCTTTACATGGGACTGTATTTTGAAGGTGGCTAGGGAGGGAGTGATTTTATTTACGTGGTATTGTATATTGGAGGGGCAGGAAAGATGGTGTGATGTTATTTATATGGGATTTTATTTTGCAGGGGCTGTAGATAGAGAGTGATGTTATTTACATGGGACTGTATAATGGCGGGGGCTGGAGAAATGGTGTGATTGTATTTACATGGGACTCTATGGCGGAGCAGGGAGATAATGTTATTCACATGGGACTGTATGGTGGAGGGGCTGAGGAATTATAATTTCTGTGGACAGTAAATGGAGGAATATAACTACAGGGGGCACTGCAGGTGGCATTATAAATACTGGGGGCGTTTCAGGGCGATCATTTTAACAGTAAGGGGCTATATAAATACTAAGGGCACTGTGGGGGCATTATAACAGTAAGGGGAGACATAAATACTGGGGCACTTCAGGGTGAACATTAGAACAGTAGGAAGCATTATAAATACTTGGGGCACTGTGGCGGCTTTTTAAATACAGGGGACATTATAGGCGTTCTTATTACTACTGGGGACTCTATAGGAGGGACTTATAGAGCCGCATTATTTCTACTAAGAGCATTATGGGGGCCTTATTACTACTAGGGGGTTTGTAACGAGCTTTATTATCACTGGTGGAACAATAGGAAGCCTTAGTGCTACTGGGGGCTCTGTAAGGGCATTATTATTACTGGAGGGCTCTTTTACTAATGGCGCCACTCTAGGAGAGCAATATCGATGTGCGGTCGACTTAGAGAATTGGGCAATATGCATTGGGGCTTGGGCCCTGGATCTTTTGAGACCCTAGCAACTCTCCTGTATATAATTATATATGTACAGCTGGTATAAGTTATACATCTTCTTGTATATAGTGATATGGAGCATGCTGGTATAACCTGGGCATCTCCTGTTAATAATTATATATGTACAGCTGGTATAAGATATAGATCTTCTTGTATATAGTAATATGGAGCATGCTGGTATAACCTGGGCTTCTCTTTTATATAAAACCAAATAGAGCATGCTGCACAAGCTGGTACAGTAATCATAATGGGAGATTTTAACTTCCCAGACATTGACTGGGGTGATCGTTCTGCCTCAACCGCAAAGGGGAGAAGATTCCTCAACTTTCTGTAGGATCACTTTATGGGCTAGTTTGTAGAAGCTCCCGCTAGTGGCAATGCTCTGTTGGATCTGGTAATTTCTAAAGATGCAGAGCTTGTTGGAAATGTGACTGTTCGAGAAACACTAGGTAATAGTGACCACAATATAATTATATTCCCACTAAACTATAAGAAGCAAACTCTGTCAGACAGAGCAAAGACACTGAAATTTAAAAACGCTAACTTCCCTGGGTTTAGGGCAACATTTCAGGGCATAGACTTAGAGCTACTGTCACATAATAATACTGAGGATAAATGGGAGAGCTTAAAATCCACATTGAGTAATTGCACAAAAAAGGTAACGAGTATAAATGGCTAAAATTAAACCCCCCATGGCTTAAATCTACTGTAAAAGAACAATAAAAACAAAAAAGGGCATTTAAAAATACAAATCTGAGGGGGCAACTGTAGCGTTTGAAGTTTACAAAGGGTTTAATAAAATCTGTAAAAGGAGATAAAATTAGCAAAAATACAAAACGAACAGAAGGTGGCAAATGAGAGCAAAATAAATCCCTTTAAAATTCTTTAAATATATAAATGATAAAAACCAAGGTCTGAGCAGGTAGGTTTCCTAAATAATGGTAAAGGGGGTTATTCACTGAAGATAAGGAAAAGGAAGAGTTACTAAATGTTTTTTAAGCTCTGTATATACAAAAGAAAAGAAAGGAGGTGATATCTGTGGTGCTGGGGCTGTTAGTACATCCAGTAATATACTCAATTGACTAACTGTAGATATGATACAAGCTAAGTTAAATAAGGTAAATGTGAACAAGGCTCTGGATCCAGATGGATTACACCCAAGAGTGCTTAAAGAGCTCAGTTCAGTCATTGCTGTGCCCCTGTTTATAATTGTTAAAGATTCTCAAGGTACTGGAACAGTGCCAAGGATTGGCGCAAGGCAAATGTGGTGCCCGTATTCAAAAAAGTATCTATGTGCTCCACAGATAATTATAGACCAGTTATAGTTTAACTTCTGTTGTGGGAAAAAAATTTGAAGGTCTCTTAAGAGACTATGTACAGGAGTATGTGACTGTAAATATAATTATAAGTGATAACCAACATGAGTTTACCAAGGACAGAAGTTGTCAGACTAACCTGATTTGTTTTTATGAGGAGGAGTAGTAGCCTGGACAAAAGTGGCGGCTGTGGATGTAGTGTTTCTGGATTTTGCAAAAGAATTTGATACTGTCCCTCATAGACGTTTAATAGGTAAAGTAAGGTCTATAGTCTTGGAAGGTATAGTCTGTAATTGGATTGAAAACTGTCTGAAGGACCGTGTCCAGAGAGTTGTGGTCAATGATTCCTATTCAGAATGGTCCCGGGTTATAAGTGGTGTACCCCAGCGTCCTATATTACTTAATTTATTTATTAATGATATCGAGGACTGGATTAATAGCACCATTCCTATTTTTGCAGATGACACTAATCCATGTAGTGCTGTACAGTCTATGGAAGATGTCCATAAACTACAAGCTGACTTGAACAATTTGGCAAATGAGATTCAATGTGGATAAATGTAAAGTTATGCATCTTGGTAATAACAATCTCTGTGCTTCATATGTCCTAGGAGATGTAACACTGGGGAGTCACTTATAGAGAAGGATTTGGGTGTCCTTGTAGATCATAGATTGAATAACAGCATACAATGTCAATCAGCTTCTTCTAAGGCTACCAGGATATTGTCATGCATTACACGAGGCATGGACTCACGGGCAGGGATGTAATATTACCACTTTACAAAGCGTTGGTGCGGCCTCATCTGGAATATGCAGTTCAGTTCGGGGCACTAGTCCATAGAAAGGAAGCACGGCAGCTGGAAAAGTACAGAGGAGAGCCACTAAACTGATAAGGGGCCTGGAGGGTCTTAGTTATGAAGAAAGATTGAAAGAATTGATGATATTTAGTCTTGAGAAGAGTCGTCTAAGGGAGGACATGATTAACCTATACAAATATATAATTTGGCTATACAAAAACACGATGAAAAACTGTTCCATGTAAAATGCCCTAAAAAGACAAGGGGCATTGCCTCTGACTGGAGAAGAAAAGTTCAGTCTCCAGAAGCATCAAAACTTATTTACCGTAAGAACTGTGAATCTGTGGACGGACGAACTTCAGGTCAAAGTTCGGGTTCGGGATCCGAACTTGACCTCGAACCCGGACCCCATTAAAGTCAATGCGGACCAGAACTTCACTGTATTATTTTCCGTTATAACATGGTTATAACGGAAAGTAATAGCAATCTTATGACAGACTGAAAAATAAAATGGCCATTCTATGAATGAAGATACAGATGTAGCAGGGTTAACACATAAACTCTAAACTCTCATTTCTTAACTCATCGCGTTATCTTAAAGCAAAAGCCATTGAAAAGCAATTGAAGGTGTTTGCTTAGCCCATTTAGTTTAGATAGGACGTCTCATAAAGCATGTGTGTTAACTCTACTACATTTGTAGAAGGCCGTGCAGTGACGTCACCATGTGGTGAGTGCGGTGACGTCATCGCAGGTCCTTTTGCAGGTCCTGCAGAAAGAAGGCCATTTTATTTAGCATTCTGTCTTAAGAATGCTATTATTTTCTGTTATAACCATGTTATAATGGAAAATAATAAAATCATCCGAATACTGAACCCGTACTCGAACTTCAGTGAAAAAGTCTGGGTTCAGGTCTGGGTACCCGAACTCGCAAAGTAACCCTTTCTTCGCCCATTCAGCCTGTATGAGTGGAGCTTTGGAGCATTTGGGCAAGGGCGGTGTTGAAATTTTTACACTACTAGGCGGACGCTCCCATCTAGCAGTGTTCCTGGTGACTTCACTGGCACTAATGGGAAGGCTTTAGCACTGTCCTAGGCTATTTTACAGGCTAGGTCCAAGCTAAAGCTTTCCCATTAGTGCCGGTGATGACACCGGGCTCACTGCTAGGTGGAAGCCTCTGCTTAGCATTCCCATGTTTAGACCTCGGTACGTTACTGGATCTGCTGAAAAAGTCCTTTCCTTGCACAATTCAGCACAGGGCAAGGGAGAGCATCGGAGCATTAAATGATTCGGTAATACCGCCTCACATGCTGCAATAAAGCCTTAGTACCTATGTTTGTATTTAAACACTCACGGCTTATTTCAATCCTGCAGATTTTGCACACAACCAGTTTTTTTTTTTGCCAGACTTGTGGAGAAAAATTGCTATAAGGGAGTTGCTCGCAGAGAGCTAATGACAGCTGAGCTTGTCCTAGGTGTGGCATGTTTTGAACCTGCACCCACAGTATCAGCAGAATCGCCAGTTCCCTAGTTGATCATAATAGAAGCAGATCTGGCCGTGCTTTTTTTTTTTTTTTTTTGGGGGATTTTGGCCATATGTTTCCTCTGGTCTTCACTGCCACTGCATCCTCCACTCTCCTCCTATGTCATCTCCTCCTCCCGACCTTGATCCAGCTCCCATGTCCTGTCCAACACACAATCATCGTCATAGCCCTCATTAGCTCCATAGTATTATCCCTCCTCCACCAAACTTTACAGTTGGAACAATTAAGCCAAACCTAGACTAGTCCATCTCAGTGCCAGATAGTGAAGCATGATTCGTCAATCCACAGAATGCATTTTCCCTACTCCAAAGTTGAGTGGTGGCATGCTTTACAACATTCCAATTTATTCAGTATAGATGTATGAGATGAATTTTGCAGATCTAGTTGCAGAACTATTCATTTTTTGGAGGAAGAGTGGGAAAAAAATAAGATTTCAATTGGTTTGGGATTTATTTTTACGACGTTCATCATAAGTAGTGTTGAGCAAATCGAAGTTCACAAAGTCGACTTCGATTAGAACTGAAATAAATATTTGATTTGCTGCGAAACCAAATTTCCTCATGCTTTGTGGTAACAAATTGATTTACTCTTAAATGGTAGTGCAAAGAGGCCCCACAGCCCTCTTGCTTGAAGATCCAGCTTGAAATCGCTTGAGCGGTGACTATAGTTGAGCGGACACCTGGATGTTCGGGTTCGACGGGTTGGGCCGAACTTTGGAAAAAAGTTCGAGTTCGGGACCCGAACTTGACCCTGAACCTGACCCCGAACCCCATGAACTTTTGAGCACTAAAATGGCTGTAAAAATGTAATGGAAAGGGCAAGTGCTCTGCAAACAAATGTGGATAGGGAAATTACTTTAAATAACATAAAATAGGCAAAAATAAAAAATAATAAATCTTGATCTAGGAGGACGAGGTCCATATGGAGTAGGAGATTGAGGAGGCGGTGGATGTAACGGTGTAGGTGGAAGTGGCGGTGGAAGAGGAGGAGGTAGCCTACACTGCTTTTTGGTTTTAAATTTTATTTTTAAAATTAGGGTACACCCCAAAACATTGGGAAATTTAACCTTTGATAACCACCTCCAGTCATGCTAAACACACGTTCAGACAATACACTGGCTGCAGGGCAGGCCAGCACCTCCAAGAGGTAAAGGGCAAGCTCAGGCCATGTGCCCAATTTGGAGACCCAGAAGTTGTATGTTCCCAAGTAGTTAATGTATTTTTAATGTAGTGATTAATAAAGATTAACTTCTACCTATTACTAGTCAGAGAGGTTGCAAAGGTTACGCTAGGTCCAAGTGACCATGTAACCCCTCTTCCAGAAGTTGCAGGGGCTGACCCCTGTCAGTCAGTTCGTGTAGACATGTGCACACTTACCGCCCCACCATGTCGCACGTCCCCGTGTTGTTCACGATCCAAATTTATATCTGGTCTATCAACTTTCGATGTTCTTTTATGCGCCTACCATGGTGATCATGGGTGGCGGGGAATCAGGGTTCCGGGCCAGAGAGGGAGCATGAGAAAAAGAGACTAAATTTAAGGGAGATAAATGTATAAACCATTAGAAAACGTGCTGTAATGTTAAACAGGCAGGATATGCTCAAACCCACATACGGTAGTGCATATATATAGGGAGCATATGTGGGCCCTGGGCCATATCAGCCAGTCTCGGGTGGGGCTCACAGGCACTTCCCACCTCCCATTGCAAGCATGGCTACGTGCTGGAGGTTACTGGTAAGCTGTTTGTGAGTCAGGCCTTATGCTCCCGTAATCCGCCCACTGGCTACTGGTATTGCCCATACGGCACAGGTAGGTGAGTGATAGGGTCTCAGGCTACTTGAGAGACCTTGGCGCGGTGCACGAGCTTAAGACATGTCCTCCTAGTAGGATATGTCGAACTAACCTCTCAATTTTACATCAGTGTGAGGGTTTAGTATTATTACAGAGTGCACCTGTCTTTGCTTTTGTTTAGTCTTTGATTGTTCTCCACATCCACATAATTTTTACCTTATGTAGGATGGTTATTGTGGTATTTGTAGTCCGTTGCTGGCATCTTCCAGTGTATGGATTTTTTGCTGTTGATTGCCATCAGCAATGGACTACAAGTGCAGGATATGCTCCCCTATATATATGCACAACCACATTTGGGTTTGAACATATCCTGCCTGTTTAACATCACACCACGTTTTCTTATGGGTTGTATAGTCTTATGTATGGAGGTGTATAAACTCCTATTTAAATGTGCCTGTTTTTCACCTACAGGCTACATTCAGGTGCACCTGTTTAGGCCCTGGGCCATATCAGCCAGTCTCGGGTGAGGCTCACAGGCACTTCCCACCTCCCATTGCAAGCATGGCTACATGCTGGAGGTTACTGGTAAGCTGTTTGTGAGTCAGGCCTTATGCTCCTGTAATCCGCCCACTGACCCCTGGTCAGGTAGGTGAGTGATAGGGCCTCGGGCTACTTGAGAGACCTTGGCGCGCTGCACGAGCTTAAGACATGTCCTCCTAGTAGGATATGTCGAACTAACCTCTCAATTTTACATCAGTGTAAGGGTTTAGTATTATCGCGGAGTGCACCTGTCTTTGCTTTTGTTTAGTCTTTGATAGAGTTGAGCGAACACCTGGATGTTTGGGTTCGAGAAGTTCGGCCGAACTTCCCGAAAATGTTCGGGTTCGGGATCCGAACTCGACCCGAACTTCACCCCGAACCCGAACCCCATTGAAGTCAATGGGGACCCAAACTTTTGGGCAGTGAAAAGGCGGTAAAATAGCCCAGGAAAGGGCTAGAGGGCTGCAAAAGGCAGCAAAATGTAGGTAAATCCCCTGCAAACAAATGTTGATAGGGAAATGACTTAAAATAAATAAAAATTAACCAATATCAATTGGCAACTTGGAGGAGGAGAAGGTGCAATAGGAGGTTGGGGTGGCATCAGGTGGGAATGCTATGGGAGTTGATGTTCTCATCACAGCCAAAAATGATTCATGTCTGCCTGCAGTGCCACAGGCCTCATTTACAGACTCAGGGCCATGGTACCCACAAAGAGGAGAGCGGTCCTGTAACATCAATACAGGCCTCAGGTCAACCTGCAATGTAACAGGCCATTATCATTTATGTAGGCCCCTGACACCCAGACAGAAGAGAGGCAATTTGACAGTAAAAAGAGTTTAATGTCTCTCACCCAGACAGCAAGCAATTAAACGAAATATAGGCCACTGAAACCCAGACAATGGGGCGGTCATTAGACAGTAAAAAGTGTTAAATGTCTGCCACCAAGACAGCAAGCAAGTACGTGAAATTTAGGCCCCTGACACCCAGACAATGGGGCGGTCATGACTAGTAAAAAGAGTTTAATATCTCCCACCAAGACAACAAATGATTAAACGATATATAGGCCCCTGACACCCAGACAATGGGGCAGTCATTAGACAGTAAAAAGAGTTAAATGTATGCCACCAAAACAGCAAGCAAGTACGTGAAAGTTAGGCCCCTGACACCCAGACAGAGGAGAGAGGTCCCATAGCAGCAAAAGGGGCATCATGTCACCCACCAACGGAGAAGGCCACTTTTAGTTATTTAGGCCCCAGCACTCAGACAGAGGAGAGAGGTCCCAAAGCAGAGAATCAGGCTTTATGTCACCCACCAATGGAGAAGGCCACTTTCAGATATTTAGGCCCCTGGCACCCAGACGGAGGAGAGGTTCATTCAACTTTGGGGTGCCCCGCAAAATAATGGTAAAATTAAAAAAAGAGGATTCAATAAAGAAGTGCCCTGGAGTACAAGAATATATGGTTAAGGGGAGGTAGTTATAAATGTCTATTCTGCACAAGGGATGGACAGGTCCTGTGGGATCCATGCCTGTTTTATTTTTATGAACGTCAGCTTGTCCACATTGGCTGTGGACAGGCGGTTGCGTTTGTCAGTAATGACGCCACCTGCCGCGCTGAATACACGTTCAGTCAAAACGCTGGCCACCGGGCAGGCCAGCACCTCCAAGGCATAAAAGGCTAGCTCTGGCCACATGGATAATTTGGAGACCCAGAAGTTGAATGGGGCCGAACCATCAGTCAGTACGTGGAGGGGTGTGCACACATACTGTTCCATCAGGTTGGTGAAATGCTGCCTCCTGCTAACACGTTCCGTATCCGGTGGTGGTGCAGTTAGCTGTGGCGTGGTGACAAAACTTTTCCACATCTCTGCGATGCTAACCCTGCCCTCAGAGGAGCTGGCCGTGACACAGCTGCGTTGGTGACCTCTCGCTCCTCCTCTGCCTTCGCCTTGACTTCCACTTGTTCCCCTGTGACATTTGGGAATGCTCTCAGTAGCGCGTCTACCAGTGTGCGCTTGTACTCGCGCATCTTCCTATCACACTCCAGTGCAGGAAGTAAGGTGGGCACATTGTCTTTGTACCGGGGATCCAGCAGGGTGGCAACCCAGTAGTCCGCACACGTTAAAATGTGGGCAACTCTGCTGTCGTTGCGCAGGCACTGCAGCATGTAGTCGCTTATGTGTGCCAAGCTGCCCAGAGGTAAGGACAAGCTGTCCTCTGTGGGATGCGTATCGTCATCGTCCTCCGTTTTTCCCCAGCCACGCACCAGTGATGAGCCCGAGCTGCGTTGGGTGCCATCCCTCTGTGAACATGCTTTATCCTCATCATCCTCCACCTCCTCCTTGTCCTCCAGTAGTGGGCCCTGGCTGGCCACATTTGTACCTGGCCTCTGCTTTTACAAAAAAACTCCCTCTGAGCCACTTTTAAGAGACTGGCCTGAAAGGGCTAAAAATTACACCTTATCCTCCTCCTCCTGCTGGGCCACCTCCTCTTCCATCATTGCCCTAAGTGTTTTCTCAAAGAGACATAGAAGTGGTATTGTTGCGCTGATAACGGCGTCATCGCCACTGGCCATGTTGGTAGAGTGCTCGAAACAGCGCAACAGGGCACACAGGTCTCGCATGGAAGCCCAGTCATTGGTGGTGAAGTGGTGCTGTTCCGCAGTGCAACTGACCTGTGCGTACTGCAGCTGAAACTCCACTTTGGCCTGCTGCTGCTCGCACAGTCTCTCCAGCATGTTCAAGGTGGAGTTCCACCTGGTGGGCACGTTGCATATGAGGTGGTGAGCGGGAAGGCCGAAGTTACGCTGTAGCGCAGACAGGCGAGCAGCGGCAGAATGTGAACGCCGGAAGCGCGCACAGACGGCCCGCACTTTATGCAGCAGCTCTGACATGTCGGGGTAGTTGTGAAGGAACTTCTGCACCACCAAATTCAGCACATGCGATAGGCAAGGGATGTGCGTCAAACCGGCTAGTCCAAGAGCTGCGACGAGATTTCGCCCATTATCACACACCACCAGGCCGGGCTTGAGGCCCACCGGCAGCAACCACTGGTCAGTCTGTTGTTCAATACCCCGCCACAACTCCTGCGCGGTGTGGGGCCTGTCCCCCAAACATATGAGTTTCAGAACGACCTGCTGACGTTTACCCCGGGCTGTGCTGAAGTTGGTGGTGAAGGTGTGTGTCTGACTGGATGAGCAGGTGGAAGAAGAGGAGGAGGAAGCCGAGCAGGAGGAGGAGGCTACAGGAGGCAAAGAATGATGCCCTGCGATCCTTGGCGGCGGAAGGACGTGCGCCAAAGAACTCTCCGCCTGGGGCCAAGCCGCCACTACATTTACCCAGTGTGCAGTTAGGGAGATATAGCGTCCCTGGCCGTGCTTACTGGTCCACGTATCTGTGCTTAGGTGGACCTTGCCACAGATGGCGTTGCGCAGTGCACACTTGATTTTATCGGATACTTGGTTGTGCAGGGAGGGCACGGCTGTCTTGGAAAAGTAGTGGCGGCTGGGAACAACATACTGTGGGACAGCCATGGCCATCTGCTGTTTGAAGCTGTCTGTGTCCACCAGCCTGAATGACAGCATTTCAAAGGCCAGTAGTTTAGAAATGCTGTCATTCAGGCCCAGGGCTCGAGGGTGGCTAGGTGGGAATTTACGCTTTATCTACAAGGTTTGTGAGATGGAGAGCTGAACGCTGCCGTGTGACAGGTGGAGATGCTTGGTTATGCAGGTGGTGGTGTCGGTGGCACATCCTCTGTTTGGTGGGTGGCAGGTGCGAACATTCCTCCCGAGGTGGGGGAAGGGGCCGAGGCAGCAGCATCAGAAGAGGGAGCAGGGGGAGCTTGAGTGAGTTCCTTGCTTTTAAGGTGTTTACTCCACTGCAGTTCATGCTTTGCATGTAGATGCCTGGTCATGCAGGTTGTGCTAAGGTTAAGAACGTTAATGCCTCGCTTCAGGCTCTGATGGCACAGTGTGCATACCACTCGGGTCTTGTCGTCAGCACATTGTTTAAAGAAGTGCCATGCCAGGGAACTCCTTGAAGCTGCCTTTGGGGTGCTCGGTCCCTGGTGGCGGTGGCCATTAGCAGGCGAACTCTCTTGGCGGCGGCTGTTCTTCTTTTTCCTCCTTCTCCCTCTTTTGCTATGCTGTTGGCTAAGTCTCACCACTGCCTCTTCCTCTAAACTATGAAAGTCAGTGGCATGACCTTCATTCCATGTGGGTTCTAGGACCTCATTGTCCCCTGCATTGTCTTCCACACAGTCTTCCTCCCTGACCTCCTGTTCGGTCTACACACTGCAAAAAGACGCAGCAGTTGGCACCTGTGTTTCGTCATCATCAGAGACGAGCGGACTCTGATGAGGTGGTATTCCCATTCCTCATCATCAGGAAACATCAGTGGTTGTGCATCAGTGCAATCTATGTCTTCTACCACTGGGGAAGGGCAAGGTGGATTCCCTTGGGAAACCCTGCCAGCAGAGTCTTCAAACAGCATAAGAGACTGTTTCATAACTTGAGGCTCTGACAGTTTCCCTGATATGCATGGGGGTGATGTGACAGACTGATGGGCTTGGTTTTCAGGCGCCACATGTGCTCTTTCTGCAGAAGAATAGGTGGGATATAATGTTGTGAACGTGCTGGATCCACTGTCAGCCACCCAATTGACTAGAGCCTGTACCTGCTCAGGCCTTATCATCCTTAGAACGGCATGGGGCCCCACCAAATATCGCTGTAAATTCTGGCGGGTACTGGAAACTGAGGTAGTTGGTTCACTAGGACGTGTGGCTGTGGCAGAATGGCCACATCCTCTCCCAGCACCAGAGGGTCCACTAACACCACCACGACCGCTACTAGATGTTTTCCTCATTGATACCGTTCACCAAGCACCACAATAAGAAAAAAAATATTTGGCCCAATGTATTGATTTCAAATTCAGGCCTATTTTTACAGGCACCTAACACTATCTGCCTATTTATTTATGTACCGTATTACACTAATCCAGGCACAGCATTAACCACTGATTTACGGGAATATCAATTGTAGGCCTAGAATTTAGGCCCTGGATGAAAGGTATTCTTTTATGGACAGATTTTCACTTGGAGATGCACAGTATTGTGTGAAAAAATATGTATGATTATGCCTTCAGCAATTGTATTTTAACACTTTGTGTAATATACCCTTTAACGGACAGAAATACACTTGAAGATGCACGGTAGCGTGTTAAGTTATTGAGGATGACCCTTTCAGCACTTGTATATACACCTTGAGTGTAATATACCCTTTACGGACAGAAATACACTATGAGATGTGTGCAGATTTACAGGATTATGCTTTCAGCAATTGTAATGTAACACTTTTTGTAATATACCCAAATGGAGATGCACGCTTAGTGTAATTTACCCTTTTACGGACAGATTAACAATTGGCCTGCAGCAGCTGGAACACCAGATTCAGGGTATTGCTATATTGGCAATTGAATTTCACCCCAGAACAAAATCTATCCTTTGACGGATACTATTAAACTTGTTCAGTCACAGCTGGAACACCAGATTCAGGTTATTGCTATTTTGGCAATTCATTTTCACCCCAGAAAATGTTAGTATCCCCAAAATTCATAAGGGTACTGTTCCCTCAAAGGAAGGCCGATAGTGTCAGGGATTGGTGGGATCACTGAGAGGATCAGCATATATGTGGACAGAATTCTTAGACCTTTCGTTACCTGCCTACCGTCTTACGTGAGGCATTCGATGGATGCCTTAAGAAGACTAAATGACATCCAGTGTGACAAAGACACCCATCTTGCCAGTTTGGACGTGGAGGTGCTATACAGCTCAATCCCACATCAATTAGGATTAGAGATGATCGAACACCAAAATGTTTGGGTTCGGGATCCGAACTCAACCTGAACTTTATCCCGAACCCGAACCCCATTGAAGTCAATGGGGACCCGAACTTTAAGGCACTAAAAAGGCTGTAAAATAGTCCAGGAAAGGGCTAGAGGGCTGCAAAAGGCAGCAAAATGTAGGTAAATCCCTGCAAACAAATGTGGATAAGGAAATGAATTAAAATATAATAAATAAAAAATAACCAATATCAATTGGAGAGAGGTCCCACAGCAAGGAATCATGCGTCATATCACCCACCACTGGAGAAGGCCACTTTCAGTTATTTCGGCCCCAGCACCCAGACAGAGGAGAGGTTTATTCAACTTTGGGTTGCACCGCAAGATCATGGTAAAGTTAAGAAAATGAGGATTCAATAAAGAAGTGCCACGGAGTACAAGAATACATGGTTGAGGGGAGGCAGTTATAAATATCTATTCTGCACAAGGGATGCACAGGTCCTGTGGGATCCATGCCTGGTTCATTTTTATGAACGCCAGCTTGTCCACGTTGGCTGTGGACAGGCGGCTGCGTTTGTCAGTAGGGACGCCCCTGCCATGATGAATACACGTTCAGACAAAACGCTGGCCGCCGGGCAGGCCAGCACATCCAAGGCATAAAATGCTAACTCTGGCCACGTGGACAATTTGGAGACCCAGAAGTTGAATGGGGCTGAACCATCAGTCAGTACGTGGAGGGCTGTGCAGACGTACTGTTCAACCATGTTAGTGAACTGCTGCCTCCTGCTAACACATTCCGTATCAGGTGGTGGTGCAGTTAGCTGTGGCGTGGAGACAAAACTTTTCCACATTTCTGCCATGCTAACCCTGCCCTCAGAGGATCTGGCCGTGACACAGCTGCGTTGGCGACCTCTTGCTCCTCCTCTGCCTTCGCCTTGGGCTTCCACCTGTTCCCCTGTGACATTTGGGAATGCTCTCAGGAGTGCGTCTACCAGTGTGCGCTTGTACTCGCGCATCTTCCTATCACGCTCCAGTGCAGGAAGTAAGGTGGGCACATTGTCTTTGTACCGGGGATCCAGCAGGGCGGCAACCCAGTAGTCCGCACTTTGCCATCCACAGCTGAAACCACTGATTTATGATATTGCTACTTTGGCAATTGAATTTCACCCCAGAACAAAATATATGTTTTTGCGGACACTATGAAACTTGGCCAGCCACAGCTGAAACCATTGATTTATGGTATTGCTATTTTAGCAATTAAATTTCACCCCAGAACAAAATATACCCTGTTACGGACAGATTTAAACTAAGCCTGCAACAGCTGGAACACCAGATTAAGGGTATTGCTATTTTGGCAATTGAATTTCACCCCAGAACAAAATATACCCTGTTACTGACAGATTTAAACTAGGCCTGCAACAGCTGGAACACCAGATTCAGGGTATTGCAATTTTGGCAATTGAATTTCACCCCAGAACAAAATATATCCTTTGCAGGACACTATGAAACTTGCCCAGCCAGAGCTGAAACCACTGATTTATGGTATTGCTATTTTGGCAATTGAATTTCACCCCAGAACAAAAATATATGTTTTGGCAAACGCTATTATACTTTGCCATCCACAGCTGTGACACCAGATTTATGGTATTGCTATTTTGGCAATTGAATTTCACCCCAGAACAAAATATATGTTTTTGCGGACACTATGAAACTTGGCCAGCCACAGCTGAAACCACCGATTTATGGTATTGCTATTTTGGCAATTGAATTTCACCCCAGAACAAAATATATGTTTTTACGGACACTATGAAACTTGGCCAGCAACAGCTGAAACCACTGATTTATGGTATTGCTATTTTGGCAATTGAATTTCACCCCAGAAAATAATCTATCCTTTGCCAGACAGCAGACAGTATTGTACTTGGCTAGCCAAAGCTGGAACACCAGATTTAGGGAATTGGTATTTTGGCAATTGTATTTAACCCTTAATAAAATATAGAAACTGCTATCCTGAGTTTCTAGGGGTGACAATTAGCACAGCCAAGTCCCTGATGTAGGATATAGCAAAAAAAAAAACTAGTATTGATGGATTGATGGACTTGGTGGCAGCTTGTTCTTGGTGCACCACCAGTCACAAAATGGCCGCCCGATCACCCCAGAAAATAAGTGACAGAAAAATGCTCTGTGCAGCCTAAAACCAGTGAGCAAGTAACTAGCGGAAGTTCAATCATTCACAGCTGTAGATTGATCAGTTCATTAGGTGCTGTTGCTGACTTTTCCCTGCCTAATCTCGCCCCTCACAGAAGCTGCGTCCTCTCCCTACACTAATCAGAGCAGTGTGACTTGCGGCGCTACGTGACTCCAGCTTAAATAGAGGCTGGGTCACATGCTGCACTTGGTCAATCACAGCCATGCCATTAGTAGGCATGGCTGTGATGGGCTCTTAGGGCAAGAAGTAAAACGCTAGCTGATTGGCTGCTGTGCAGCCCTTCAGAAAGCGGGAAGTAATCGCTGAACAACGGACCCGAACCCGAACTTTTTGAAAATGTTCGGTTCGGATCCGTGTCCCGAACACCCTAAAATTCGGTACAAACCCGAACTATGTTCGAACTGTTCGCTCAACACTAATTATGATGTGAAGCTGTGCAGGCATTCCTCAATGAAAGAGGCTCCCACCTCCAAGAACACAATTCATTGGTCATGACACTGTTGGACTTCATTCTACATCGGAATGTGTTCATCTTTGACCGGGTCATCTATCACCAGCTCAGGGGGTGGCGATGGGCAGTCCCTGTGCTCCCAACCTTCACCAACCTATATCTGGGCTGGTGGGAGAAACTTATTGTGTTCAATGAGGAGATTGAGCCATAGACCTCATCCATTTTGTTATGGATGAGGTTCATAGATGACATATTAATACTGTGGAAAGGAACCAAAAATAAGTTCAAGGAGTTTGTGTCCAGGCTTAATATCAATACCCTGGGACTGTTCTTTACATCAGAGATTGATGAAAAGTGACTCACATTCCTGGATTTGTCCATTGAGGTTGACTAAACTAGAAAGATGAAAACGAGGATGTTCTGGAAACCCACTGCCACTAATGCCCTCTTCAGATGGAATATTAGCCATTCATACCCACTCAAGAGAGGGATTCCCAAGGGGCAGTATCTAATGGCCAGACGGAACTGCTCTGAATGGTCAGATTTTGAGGACTCGGCACGTGATCTCCAAATGAGATTTCTGGAGAGAGGGTACCCGAGGGCACCCCTCAAGAAGGCCTACCTCCATGCGCCTGCATGTGAAAGGTAGGACCCCTGCATCCGAAAAAGAAGATGTCGGATGATGTTCAGGTGCGGATCATAGGGGCCTATGATACCGCAAACAGAGAGGTTCAGGCACTTCTCAAAGAACACTGGGATATTTTAAGATCTGACCCAGTTGTTAGCGATCAGGTGGGTGAGTACCCTCGGGTGACCTATCGTCGTGGAGGCAATATAAGGGACAGACTGGTCCACAGTATGTTTATCCCTCCGACCAGTGAAATGTGGCTAACCTCGAGAAAACCGAATGGCACTTACAGATGTGGCAATTGTGTTGCCTGTAAGGCTATTTAGAAAGGAGGTCAATTTATAAGTACGACCACTGGCCCGAAGTTATGACATTAAATCTTTCATAATAAGAAAAGCTGTGAGTGGCCCTTTATGAAGTAATGATTTAAAACATAACTTTTATTTCATACAATAAAATAAGTCTAAAGGTGGCCCATTTAAATCAAGTCGCACTGCCTAAGGGAGAGGGTATTGACAGAGCTGTAGTGCACAACCGGAGGAAAAACGGCACGGGGACCCTATCACATTGGAAGGTAGCAGGTACTCAACGCTAAATAGTCAGTAAACCCTGGATCTCACCCTATTACTGAGAAGTGGTGAAAACCCTACCAGGCTGTAGCGGAGCACCCGCCCGAAAAGGCCACCTTTAGACTTATTTTATTGTATGAAATAAAAGTTATGTTTTAAATCATTACTTCATAAAGGGCCACTCACAGCTTTTCTTATTTTCTAATTCCTGAGTGATTACTAGACCAGGTCACTGGGCCGGTGTCTAAATTATTGTCTTTAAATCTTTCATAAACTGCAAAACTGTGGGAGTGGTATATTTGGCAAAATGTGTTTGTGGCCTACAATATGTGGGCAAGACTAAACCTGAGTTTAAAAGACGCATAGGGGAACACTTACTGAAAATCAATAATTGTTGCCATAAACCACCCCACAGGAAAAACCTGCATTATGTTCCAGGGCATAGAACATGTGAGGGCATCACCCAGAGGGGGGACATTGATATCATACTCCTGAGAAAAAGAGGCCCAATGGACTTTCACTCTTGATACCATTAAACCTAAAGGCCTTAATGATTCAATATCTTATGCTTGCTTCATCTGAAGGGATACGCCCCTTCTTTCACATGACTATGACCCGTAAATCAACAACTGTGATACACCTGCGGTTTCCAGTTTAGAACAACATTCAGACTGGAATTACCACATTGGAACGCAGTATATGTGGTTGTGTGGGAACTTCTTGGATGGATGTCCCCCTCACTATGCAATGATACTGGACGGGATTGCTGAGTTATGTATTTGGCAATTGGCACTGGATGCGCTTTAAGTGACCACCCTAATATCCTCTATAGCACCTATATTTATTATGGATGGTCACTGTTTACGTGTTCTGAGACCCTTGCGTTTTAACAATTCTAGCTGGATCTACAACATGTATTAGGTCAATACATAAAATTGAGGTGTCCCTTTTGAGAAAACAGGTCTCTCAAGCATTCATCACAATCACATATATACCCCATACGCCGATAGCATGAGTATTATGACAGGAGGAGGCGTGGTATTCTTTACATAAGCGCCTTAATGGCTCCTGTTTTGGAGGCTGGGTGGTGATGGGGTGGAGAGTTCTCCATTTAGACAGCGGGGATCCGCCGTGCTATGGCTATCATATGCCGGAGGCTCTAATATGCTGCACGCACAATATCAGAGGCGTGCAGCGCTATAACTAACACACTACCAACATTGTTGCTGCACGCATGTCATCGGAGGTGTGCAGCACTGTGGTCGGTGTGTTCAAACTATAACCTATATCTTTGCTGCATACACATTATCAGAGGTGTGCAGCGCCATGTTCATTAACCGCACACTCATCACTAGGTGTGTGGTTTTAATCGAGTAGTGCTCTTCAACTACTCCTGATGAACAACCGCATTATTGCGGTAAAGAAACGCTGCCGAGCGAATGAGAGCGCTCCTATCAGTGACACACAGTTTATGTGAAGAACGCTGAGCACCACCTATGTTATGTACATCTATGTTGAGCCCATTAATCTGAGGGCATAAATCAATATGTATAATTAAAGGGAGATTTACCAATAACTAGACCGCCAAGTGACTGCACCTACATTCCATTAACTATTGGGATTTACATGTAGTGGGTGTCAGTATACTGGAGTGATCTGGTTACTTTGTCCCACCTTATATGTGGGCCCTATATTTAGCCCTCAGAAACTATTGGTGGATGTGAATTCTATTGAGCTGGACATATTCATACAAATTCCAGACTCAAACTCACACCACCAGCCTGATCTGTTTATTTCGGTGGAGAGCCAATTGTAACATACAGCATTAATAAAACATAATTTTTAAACGTACTTTATTCAGGCAGTTAATTACTATACAGATTTTTGTACGTCCAATTAGTCTATCTACCTTGAGTTAATTTCTATACCCCGTTCAATGTTAAAATCACAATATGCGAATAATTAAATCGCATATTATTCGCGATAAATTGAATAATGACGAATATTCGATTTTGACAAATATATGATGAATATTCTATAGAATATTCGCAAAATATTGCGAAATCGAATATGGCATTTTGGATTCTCACGCTTTAGGGCCCCTAAAATGCCAGGGCAGTATAAATACCCCACATGTGACCCCATTTTGGAAATAAGACACCCCAAGGTATTCCATGAGGGGCATGGCGAGTTCACAGAATTTTTTTTTTTTGGCACAAGTTAGCGGAATTTGATGTTTTTTTTTGCAAAGTCTCATATTTCACTAACTTGTGACAAAAATAAAATTTTACATGAACTCACCATACCCCTCACGGAATACCTTGGGGTGTCTTCTTTCTAAATTGGGTCACTTGTGGGGTATTTATACTGCCCTGGCATTTTAGGGGCCTCTAAAGCGTGAGAAGAAGTCTGGAATCCAAATGTGTAAAAATGCCCTGTGAAATTCTAAAGGTACTCATTGGAATTTGGGCCCCTTTGCGCATCTTAGCTGCAAAAAGTGTCACACATGTGGTATCGCCGTACTCAGGAGAAGTAGGGCAATGAGTTTTGGGGTGTATTTTTACATATAACCATGCTGGGTGTGAGAAATATCTCTATAAGCGACAACTTTTTAAATTTTTTTATACAAAGTTGTCAATTTACAGAGATATTTCTCACCCAACATAGTATATGTAAAAATACACCCCAAACACATTCCCTACTTCTCCTGAGTACGGCAATACCATATGAGTGACACTTTTTGCAGCCTGAGTAGTAAGGGGCCCAAATTCCAATGAGTACCTTTAGCTTTACATGGCTGCTCACAATTTAGCCCCGCCCAAAATGCTAGAACAGTAAATACACCCCACAAGTGACCCCATTTCGAAAGTAGACACCCCAAGATATTCACTGAGGGGCATAGTGAGTCCGTGGGAGATTATTTTTTTTTTGCCAGACGTTAGCAGAAATGGAAACTTTATTATTTTTATTTTTTCCTCAGAAAGTGTCATTTTCTGCTAGCTTGTGAAAAAAATGAAATCATACATGAAGTCACCATGCCCCTCCGCGAATACTTTGGGGTGTCTTCTTTCTAAAATGGTGTCATTTGGGGGGCATTTATACTTTCCTGGCATTCTAGCACCTGAAGAAACATGACAGGTGCTCAGAAATTCAGAGCTGCTTCAAAATGCGGAAATTCACTTTTTTGCACCATAGTTTGTAAACGCTATAAATTTTACCCAAACCAATAAATATACACTGATCGGATTTTTTTTTATCAAAGACATTAAGAACAATAAATTTTGCGAAAAATTTATATAGAAATGTAGTTTTTTTTTAAAATAGATTACAACAGAAAGTGAAAAATGTCATTTTTTTGAAAAAATTTCGGTCATTTTTGATTAATAGCAAAAAAAGTAAAAATGTCAGCAGCAATGAAATATCACCAAATGAAAGCTCTATTAGTGAGAAGAAAAGGAGGTAAAATTAATTTGGGTGGTAAGTTGTATGACGGAGCAATAAACAGTGAAAGTAGTGTAGTGCAGAATTGTAAAAAGTGGCCTGATCAATAAGGGTGTTTAAGCTAGGGGGGCTGAAGTGGTTAAAGGTGCAGAGATGGAAAGGTAAAGACTGTAATTCCAGAAACTTGGCCAGGTGCACATTTAGCTCCTGTGCTGTTGGATGAGTGCACACATACTTTTGTCTCTTTGCAATCACCTCAGTGATGGATTGGTGGTGAAACATGTGACGAGAAGTAGGAGGAGTTGCATCAGAAGCAATATACGAAGAGAAGGAACAGCAGCTTCCTTCTGCTGAGGTTAAGGAGCCCTGACTACTGAAGAAAGGGTGCGGGCCGCTGGGAGTTGCAGCGGTTGCTGCGTCATGCTGTACTACTACATTAGTACAATTGTTTTCCCAGACCATTTTTAGTGAGGCTTCATGTGTTGGCGCACGGCCGTGGTGCCAACTTCTAGCACCCTGACCATGCTTCATCATACTTTCACGCTAATGACCTCTAAGCGGTATGGTATTTTATGTATGGTATGGTATTGTACCCCCATCTCTCGGTACTGACTGCCTGCCTCTGCATTTGCCTCTGCATTTGTGAATCTGTACACCACTAGTTGTTTTCTGACAGGTAGTAGCAGATGGTCTACCCTGGGTGTATTTGGCTCTACATCTCCCACTGCTTCCTCCCTGCTGGCTCATCAGCACACTGCCACCCTGCTGCCTCACGGGCATGATGCTACCCTCACACCCTGATGATGATGATGATGCCCTCTTCACCTGGCTCCCAGGTGAGATCAGCTACATCATAATCCACTACCATCTGGTTGTCACATATGTCACTCTTACCAGTCTCATGGCCATATTCTTGACCGCACACAATATGTGCTCCCACCCAACTGTCATCATCACTAGTTACAAGCCTAAAGAAGGACACAGCAGACCTTTCCTCCAGGTCTTTAGCTGCTGACTGTCCTCACTAAAATCGCCCTCACTGAAAAGTGGAGCAGAGCTGGAAGCATACATTACTTCCCTAGCAGAAGGAGCAGAAAAAGAAAGAGGCAGTTGTAGGAGGGCATACAATGCCGTCATTTTTATTGATACAATTTTGTAGTATGTGTGATCAAAAAGTCACACACACTCCAAAATGGTATGAATAAAAACTACAGATGGTCACACAACAAACTGAGCCCCACACAGCTCAGTAGAGATAACTATAATAAAAAAAGTTATGGGGGTCAGAATATGGTGATGTAAAAAATGACATAAAAAACCTATACATATATGGTATCGTTGCAGAGAATGGGTCAGTTTTGCCAGAAAGGGAACACCGTAGGGACAAAACTCGTAAACGATGGAAGAATTGCATTTTTCCCACTCCATTCGAAAAAATTTTACTGCTTCCCACTACATTGTATGCCACATTAAATGGTTGCATTAAAAAGTACAATTTGTCCCGCAAAAAATAAGCCTTCATACGGCTATGGGAATGGAAAAATAAAAAAGTTGTGGTTCAAGGAAGATAGGGAAGAAAAATGAAAACACAAAAACAAGAAAAACTTCCGGTATCCAAGGGGTAAAGTGTGAATGGCGCAGCAAGTGAACTAGATAAATGCACCTGTATATCAGACTGCCTGTTGAAACGGAGTCTGATGCACAGTAAGTCTATGTATAACAGAACAGGTTAAGTATAAATGGCGCTGCAGGTAAGCAGGATTCACACTGTGATTACACACAGTCTGCACTGTCCCTATAGTCTCCCTATGCTCTCCCTACAGCAGGGATGGCCAACCTGCGGCTCTCCAGCTGTTAGTAAAACTACAATTCCCACCATGCCCTTTTAATTGAGAACAGCAGTAATACAGTGTGGATGTGGAAAGGATAGGGCGATAGTGGCATGTGGCCATAATAGTAGTGGCAGCAATAGCAGCACAGCCTGGAACGGACAAGTCAGTAGGTGTGTGTGCAGCTGTTTAGGGTTAGGAATAGTAGTAGAAGTAGTAGTAGTGGTGACTGTGTGGAGATAATATTAGTAGCTGTAGGGGACTAGCAGCAGGAAGTAGCAACTGCAGGGACAATGGTAGCAGCCATATGGTACGAAACATATGATAGGCAGGCAGACAGCGGTAATTACATGATGACGGCAACAGTAGCTATATGGTATAAAGCATGATGATAGGCAGGCAGACAGTGGTAGTGGCTTGATAGCAGTAGCAACAGCCAAACAATATGGAACTGATGGTAGGCAGGCATAGAGCGGCAGTGGTAAGATGGGGCACCATCAGCAATGGCAGATCTGTTCATTGGCCTCAGCCATAGAAGTGTAAAGGCAACTTCATTTTGACGAAAAATATGTTTTGGACACTGGCCGAGGACAACTTTGTCTGTTTGGGTGTCAGCACAGGCCCTACCATGCTGAAAAACCCTATCTGAGATAACACCAGAGGCTGGGCAAGAAATAACATACTGGACCAGTTCAGGTTACTGTTCCAATCTGCCTGCTCACAAGTCTATGGGGTCAGGGAACACTGTACTGTATGCACCTGGAAAAGACCAGAGTCCAGGTCTGAACTAGGGCTGGTAGTAGGTTTCCATCCACTGATTTGCCTCTGCCTGGCGCAACACATGGAAAACTTTTTCCATCATGTTGATGATACTGAACTGCTGAACTTCTACTGCTGTTGCAGCTTCTGCTGCTTGTGGTAGTGGAGATGGAAGGAGGTAGGGATTCTGCAGGGTAAGAAAAGGGACTTCCTGGCCAGTCACACTGGCAGCAGGCGTCTGCGTGCCGAAGGCTGTGTTAAGCTGTGTACACAGTGTTTACTCTATTTTTCTTTGATAGTGAGGGTCTGAAAGCATGTCTATCCAGTAATCATCAGGCTTCTTCAGTCTGCTTTGGCCACTCATTGGGCAGGAGGAAAACATTTCCCTATTTTGCTTTGATAGTGAGGGTCCAACAGCATGTCTATCAAGTAATCATCAGACTGGTTCATGTAAATGATAGGGCTGTAATTAAGTGAGCAAGCAAGCATACAGCTTGCCATTCTGACCAGTGTGCTGGAGGTCCCAGTTCTTTTCCTGCTCCACCCCTCACTGAGATAATTGGGTGTTTTGATCGTTATCATCATTAGTCTCCTGCTCTTCCTCCATCACAAACTCCCTCCTCCTCCTGTTCCACCATGGGACTTTCTCTGTGTGGGTCCTCAAAACCTACAGGGTGGCCAGCAAAATGCGTAAACTGTTCTTCTTCCGCTACCGTCGCTTGTTGCATAAGCGTGAGCGTCTGTTCTAAGATAAATATCGGGGGATGATATAGCTCATACTACAGTTGTTCCTACTGACAAATTATTCACAGCTTTACGCTCCTGATACAGAAGGGCTAGCATATGCAAGGCATAACTGTAGAAAGTTGAACCATCACAGATCGAACAGTGCAGTGGCAGATCATTCTGTCATTGTAAATCCAGGAGGGTATTCCTCACTACATAAAAATGGCTAAAATGAGAGGACAGTCTCCTGGACATGGCCATCACCCTCTGCAAGCCATGGTACTTTTTCAAAACGCATTGCAAAGCTTAATTGATTATGTGTGCCATGCAAGGAGTATGTGTTATTTTACCAAAATGCAGAGTTGGCCACAATGTTTTGGCCATTTCGCTGACCACAGTGCCCAGATGGAGTTGATGAGAAGATAGCAAGTGGAATGTTTGCTGCTTGCACTGTAGCAAGAGATTGGCTGTGTGTACTCTAGCCAGGCTGATCAGCTCTAACGCCGCATGCCAACGCTTCCCTTTGCACATGTGATGTGTGGAGCAACATTTTGCCCTGCTTCTGTTGGGAACAGGAGAATGTACATGGAGGAGGATATGAAGGAGATAGATAAACGACGGAGTTGGGAACCAGATTGACGGAAACATAGAGGTGTCAATAGAATCTGACCTTGTTGCTGCAATACTGCCTCTCTGCTGCCATGCAAACCATTGACCCAGTAAGCCCTGAAAAATATGCATTGTATATAGTAAAACATTGAAAGGAGCAGCCAACATTCTCCTCCACATGTCAGTACAGGGCAGGGATGTTTTACTAAAAAACATAAAGCTGGCTAGGTATCTTTCAGGAAGGCTGAGCGCACGCCATAAACTCCCCAAAGGCAGCAGACTCTACTAAGTGGTACGTCAGCAGCTGCACCACCAGCAACTTGGCCTTGGGAACTAAGCTTTCACACTAGTGGATTTCTTGGCATGTTGAGTAGTTTCCTGGTCACTTATCGGTAGATGATGACAGTGCAGAGTAAGAGAAGGACTTGTCATCTGAGTGGGAGAAACAGTAAGTGATGATGAGGATGACTCTGTACTGCATGTTGATTTGGCTTTACTGACACAAAAGAGACCAGGAGAAGGACACTTGATGTGCTAGTTGGTGGGCACTTGTGATTTCGTACTGTAACTGATGATGGTGCTTCTTGTGGTGTGGTAGAGAGTGCTTATGTTTGTGTTTGAATGCCCATGGTTTATTTTAATCCAGTAGATCTTGCATATGCTTTTGTGTTCCAGCCAGGAGCGTAACTACAATAGCGGCAGACCATGCAACTGCAATGGGGCCCAGGGCAGAGGGGGCCCAGTTGGGATCATCTCCTCCTCTACTGGTTGAAAACTTGGTCGGGACTCTACCCTCTAAAGCAGGTATCCCCAAACTGTGGCCCTCCAGCTATTGCAAAACTGAAACTCCCAGCATGCCCGAACAGCCTACAGGTATCAGCCTACAGCAGGGCATTGTGGGAGTTGTAGTTTTAGAACAGCTGGAGGGCCGTAGTTTGAGGATGCCTGCCTTAAAAAACAACTTTTAGCAAACAAGGCAGTGGAAAAAATGGTTCAAGGGTAATTGAAAGGGGCTTAGGCAGAAACCCTTCTGTCCTGTGTGGGTGGCCTGGTTTGATACTTGCTATGGGGCCCTTACTTCTCTATGTACACCACTGGTTCCAGCACTGTGGAGAAAAACTGCCAGAAGGGAAATACTCACACAGATCTAGTGGCAGCTGAGCTTGACTTAGACCTGGCACGTTTTGAGCCTGCACCCACAGCATTAGCGGCATCACCAGTTCCCAAGCTGATTATAATAGAAGAAAATCTGGCTCTGGCAGTTTTTGGAAGGTTATGGCTGTACTTGTCCTCTGCTCTTTATTTCTGCCACCACCACCACCACCCTCTTCATCTGATGTTACCCTCTTCTTTAGCAACCTGATCCAGCTCCCAGGCCCTGTCCAAAACACAATTACTGTCATAGTGGTCATCCTCTCTGCCACTTTTATTAGGCTGTGATATGTCATTGTATGCTCTCGGCCCCCTCCTGAATCCTGACCCTTATTTTCCCCAGCTACCACTGTGGCTGCAAGTACCACTACCATCCAACATGGCTATGTGCAGCAAGCCCTTGAGGAGCAGGAGCAGAGCATGGGTGTGGTAGTGACTCTGATTATAGGATGTGTCTAGTTGGTTTCCCCATTAGGCCATTGCTGCCTAGGACCGATGCAGTTAGAGGACAGAGCACCCTGTCCTACCTCTGAGTAGTCCTTGTAGTTGGAGCGTCTTCCTGATGGTAGTTTGGGGTGCAATTGATATTAGCTGTATGGGTTCCTCTCAGAAGGTATAGTAGTGTAATGGCCCACATATAATGTGGTATGAGTCAAGAAACCAGGACAGAGGTAGAAGAATACATTAATTAGTGCAAAATAAGATTTTAATACATCCAACAATTATCTGTATACAGTGCAAATCCTTCTTTGTCAGATGGCAAGGTATAGAGGCTGGCAAAGTGGCAAGTAATACAGCAGCACTCAGTATGCAATCTTGCTAAAGTCTCTCTCTATAGAATCTCTGGCTACAAGTGCGATACAAGTTTTCCAGGCACGTCTGACCAGGATGTGGCTAAATGTGATGAGTGTTTTTACTGTCATTACTCCAAAACAGAACAACTTTTTAAGTGCTGTTTTGACTTAAGTAGCACCAGTACTTTTGTTTTACTGTTGTACTGAAAGAAGGCAATTTGATTCATCTGTGAAACAAAACTAGTTTGACAATAAAGTCAGACATGGTTAGAAGAGAGAAGGATCCATGAAGAGAACTTTGCTTTGATCGTGTTTGATATCACTAAAATATGTAATTGAAAATGAATCACTGATGAGCCCTTTTTCATGACTTTGAACGATATAATACCCTTCTAATATTTGTTAATATCTTTCTAAATTGCAGTCATATGCCACAGTAGATACCATGCAGCATAAAGAATTTACATTTCACACATGATACTTCCACTTTCATGTAGTGTTGGAGAGCCAGAATAAAACATGCAGATTAATTAATGTATTTTACTTTCAAACTGCATTAAATATCAATGACTTTCGAATGCAAATGTCATATTCTTTTTCTTACTTTGTTTAGCAGTGATACCATATGCCCATTAAGAGTAGGTGGCTAAGATTCATCCTTAGTTATATAATGTGGAGCCCAGAAGGGATTGAAAATAACATTATAAATATTCAGCAATCTAAATCTGCCAGTCTGTTTCATTTGACTGTCATGCGTAATAAAATTCATCTTCTTAACCTGTTAAATTCAGGAAAGAAATTATACGATTGAAACTAAGGGGACATTTATAATTTGTGGTTGTTTTTGTGTCAATTTAAATTGGTTGGCTAGTTTTCTATATCAGATTGGTGGGGGTCACCGATCAGCTGTTTAAAAGAACGCAGCACCAATACAAGCGCTGCCTTCTCTACAGTGTTTACCTGTTTGACATTGCAGCGGCGAGCAGGTGTAAATGCAGCTCCTACGTGCCCATTTACTTCCGTGGGAAGAAGCAGACAGAGTATAACTGTTCCTTCCCATTGAAATGAATGGGGATGGAGGAGCTGCAATAACACCTGCTCACTGCTGCAATGTGGATGGTGAGGCGTTTTAACAATGAAAAGAAGGCAGCACTCAAACAGCTGATCGGTGGGGGTGCTGTAAGTCGGGCCCCTGCTGATAGGTCATCAAAATAGAAAATTGGCCAATTCCTTTAAAGTTTGTATTTGCTTTCTGTGTCTGCACCAACATGCGGTGCCTTCATAATATATTTGGCATGACTGCAATATGGTTTATATATGTGTTAAAGTGCACTAGGTAGTTGCCTGGCAGGGAGTTGTGACTTTTGCCAAAATTGCTCATACTAAATAAACCATAATCCAGGACTAATCTCACTATTATTTCTTATAAGGCATCTGTCAGCAGATTTGTACCTTCTGTATGAAACTGGCTGACCTGTTGCATGTGCGCTTGGCAGCTGAAGGCATCTGTGTTGGTCCCATGCTCATATATGCCAGCATTGCTGAGAAAAATGATGTTTTAATACATGCCCTCTCCATTTTTGATTGACAGTGCCAGGCATTGAAAAAGTCATCATGCCTAGCCCTGTCAATCAAAGTGCAGAGGGCATGGCAGTAATAGAAAGCAGAGTCTCTAGGAATAATGGCAAAGCCAGAGTTGCTCCTAGAGGCTCATTTGCATATATTTAACCCCTTAAAGGCGCATGACGTGCCGGTGCGTCATGATTCCCGAGTCCTTAAGGACCCATGACGATACCGGTATGTCATGAGTATTTCCAATGTTCTGATTACCTTGTTACAATGCCCAGGGGGTCCTGTGACCCCCACGTATCGTGATTGCTGCAAACCGCAGTTCAATTCAGACCTGCGGTTTGCAGCGCCTGTCTGCGGGCCTGTTACGTGGGGATCAGACACTAAATGCCCCAAAGTGTTAACGGGTGGCAGGAGGCGGTGCAGGAGGCGGGTGGTACGGCAGGCGGGATCGCAATAGCGATCCCGCCCTCCTCCTCTGTAATGTTTCCCTGGTGTCTAGTGGTTTTAGCAAAGTGTCAGCTGACACTTTGCTAAACTGCTGACATCTGTGCAGCAGATGTCAGCAGTTTTAACCCCTTCCGCGTCCGTAAAAACCTGCTCTATAAAAATATCGCATGACCTAACCCCTCACGCAAATATCGTAAAAAATAAAATAAAATTGTGTAAAGTAAGCCATTTTTTGTCACCTTACATCACAAAAAGTGTAATAACAAGCAATCAAAAAGGAGTATGCCTCTCAAAATAGTAGCAATCAAACTGCCATCTCATCCCGCAAAAAAATGAGCCCTACATAAGACAATTGTCCCAAAAATAAAAAAATATGGCTCTCAGACTATAGAGACACTAAAACATTTTTTTTCTAAAATGCTGTTATTGTGTTAAAGTAAAATAAATTAAAAAAGTATACATCTTAGGTATCGATCGTCCGTAAAAACCTGATATATAATAATATCACATGATCTAACCCCTCAGGTAAATAACGTTAAAAAATAAATAAAAACAAAAACATTTTTGTAACCTCACATCTCAAAAAACTGTAATAGCAAGCGATCAAAAAGTTATATGCACCCAAAATAGTGCCAATCAAACCGTCATCTCATCCCACATAAAATTATACCCTACATAAGACAATAGCGCAAAAAAATAAAAAATATGGCTCCACACTTTGGAGATAGTGATGAGCGGCAGGTGCCATATTCGATTTCGACGAAATCGCGAATATTCGAATGAATATTCGTTTCATATTCGTCGAAATCGAATATCTAGTCATTTTTCTAGTTATCGTGATTAATATGCGATTTAAATAATCGCGTATTGCGATTTTAACTTAAGGCTACTTTCCTATTGGGTTTCATATCTAGAATTAGCGAGGATGACGAATATGGCTGAATGTATTCGTCATATTCCTCAAAACGAAGATAGCGAAGTATTCTACATCTTCGTTTTAGCTACCTATTCGTCAACTTCGCTAATTCTAGCAATCAAATAGGAAGGTTGACTATAGAGACAGCTGTGTTAAATTCGCTATGCGATTTTATTTTATTTTTTTTAATAAATAGAATACTTATAATAATTTTATCAAGTAATATAATTATTGTATTAAAAAAAAAAAAATCACATAGCGAATTTAACACAGCTGTCTGGTAAGTCAACCTTCCTATTTGATTGCTAGAATTAGCGAATAGCGAAGTTGACGATGACGAGACGAATAGGTAGCTAAAGCGAAGATGTAGAATACTTCGTTATCTTCGTTTTGAGGAATATGACGAATACATTCGTCATATTCGCTATTAACTAATTCTACCAAGCCAACCATAACTTCTGTGCTCATGGAGCGTCCCGATCACCATGGGAACGTCTCCATATACTAAAATGTACTGTCGGATTTGAGGAATTACGTTGAAATCGCAATGCGATTAATTCAAGTTATATTAATCGCATTGCGATTTCAACTTAGAGCTGGGTTTATAATGGGTCAGCTTGGTAGAATTAACGAAGTTAATGAATATGGAATATAGCAGCAGTGCTAAGTTGAAATCGCAATGCGATTAATTTAAATTAAAGTATTCGCATTGCGATTTCAACTTAGCACTGCTAGTGCATAGCTAATCTATATTCCATATTCGTTAATTCTAGCCTATGTAAGATAGCAGTGCTAAGTTGTAATCGCAATGCGGAAGTCGGCAGAAGCGGCAACGGGAACTGACTAGAGCAGCCAGGAAGCCTGGAATCCTCAGGACAGGTAAGAACTACTTTTGGGAAGTGGGAAAGAAAAAAATATAACAACAAAAAAAACAAAAAAAAAACGAATATTCGAAATAGCGAATTTATAGCGCTATATTCGAAATATTCGCGAATTAGCGAAGTGCCGATATTCGCTAAAAAAATTCGCTTTTCGAATATTCGCACTCAACACTATTTGGAGACATTAAAGCATAATAAATATTAAAAAAAGTATACATATTATGTATCGCCGCGTCCGTTACAACCTGCTCTATAAAAATAACACATGACCTAACCCCTCAGGTTAACACAGAAAAGAAATTATATAAATACTGTGTAAAAAGTCATTTTTATCACCTTACATCACAAAAAGTGTAATAGCAAGTGACCAAAATGTCATTTGCCCACCAAGATAGTGCCAATCAAAGTGTCATCTCATCCCCCAAAAAATGATACCCTACATAAGACAGTCTCACAAAAAATAAAAATATGGCTTTCAGAATGTGGAGACACAATTTTTTTTATTTTCTTTTAACCTCTTAAGGACGAAGGGCGTACATGTACGCCCTTCGTCCGCACTTTAAAGATGGCGCCTGCTCCCGCACGGAGCGGGCGCATGGCTGATGGGTAAGCGCTTGATTCATCAAGCTGACACCCGCAGCTCATGTCCGTGACCGGCAGCGATGCCGATCGCGGACATTTAACACCTCAGATGCCGTGGTCAATCCTGACCACGGCATCTGATGAGCGCAAAAACCGAAAGTTTCACTTTCGGTTTGTGCTCCGGCTCCCTGATGGCCACAAGGGGAGCCGGGCATGCATGTAATAGCCTAGGTTTCTGTGAATGAAACCTAGGTTACTACATAGTATTCCTATGGAGCCTATGACTGTAATAGGCTCCATAGGAAATATGCTTGTTTCTCATATATTCCAATGCTATTGCATTGGAATATATGAAATAGCAATCTGATGATTGCATCTTATAGTTCCCTGTGGGAACTATAAGAAAGTGGTAAAAAACAACAAAAAGTTTAAAAAATAAAAAATAAAATAAAAAAATATAAAAATTCAAATCACCCCCTTTCCCCAAAATGAAAATAAAATAAATAAGAAAATAAAAAATTACACATAATGGGTGTCGCAATGTGCTTGAAAACGCCCATACTATAATAGTATTAAAAATATTCGGTAAACATAAAACGGAAAAAAAGCGTCCAAATGGCTAATTCAGCCATTTTTGGACAATTCATTTCCTAAAAAAATGAATAAAAAGTGATCAAAACATCATACGCACCTAATAATTGTATCAATTAAAAGTTCAGATTGCCCCGCAAAAATGAGCCCCTACACTGCTCCGTACCCATAATTACAAAAAAGTTATAGGGGTCAAAACATGGCGACAAAAAAATAAAATAAAAAAATTCCCATTTTAATTTTTTTCACTATCAAAACGCAAGAAAAACTATACATATTAGGTATTGCCGGATTCGTACTGACCTGAAGAATAAAATTAACCAGTCAGTTTTATCGCAAATCGAACGTTGTAATTTAAAAACCCGTAAAACTGTGGTGAAATTGCTTTTTTTTTGCAATTTCACCCCATTTGGAATTTTTTTCCCGTTTCCCACTACATCACATGCAAAAATAAATGGTAGCGTTAAAAAGTACAACTTGTCCCGCAAAAAATAAGCCGTCATATGGCTATGTGAGCGGAAATATAAAAATGTTATGGCTTTTGGAAGGCAGGGAGCGCAAAACAAAAAAGCAAAAATCCCAAAACCCCCGGTCCCTAAGGGGTTAAATGCTTTGTTATGAAAAACTGAAACAACAAAAAAAAAAAGTTGTCATATTTGGTATTGTCGCGTCCGTAGAAACCTGCTCTATAGAAATAGCACACAATCTAACCTGTCAGTTCAACAATGTAAATAACAAAAAATAAAGACAGCTATTTTTTTGCAAATTTTCCATTTAAATCTATTTTTCCAGTAACAAAGCAAGGGTTAACAGACAAACAAAACTCAATATTTATTGCCCTTATTCTCTAGTTTAAAGAAACACCCCCTATGTGGTCGAAAACTGCTGAATGGCCAAACGGCAGGGCGTAGAAGAAAGGGAATGCTATATGGTTTTTGGAAGGCAGATTTCGCTGGACTGGATTTTTGACACCATGTCCCATTTGAAGCCCCCCGATGCACCCCTAGAGTAGAAACTTTATAAAAGTGACTACACCCCTAAAGGTATTCAAAACCGGTTCGACAAACTTTGTTAACCTTTTAGGTGTTCCACAAGAGTTATTGGCAAATGGAGATTAAATTTCAGAATTTCTATTTTTTGTCACCTTGCCTCAAAAAAATTGTAATATAGAGCAACCCTTGCTTTGTTACTGGAGAAAATGGATTAAAATGGAAAATTTTCAAAAAAAATCGAAATGCAGATTTGTTTTTTAGAAAACCTAAAGGGTTAACAATGTTTGTAAAATCAGTTTTGAATACCTTGAGGGGTATAGTTTCTAGAATGGGGGCATTTTTGGGTGGTTTCTATTATGTAAGCCTCACAAAGTGACTTCAGACCTGAACTGGTCCCTAAAAAGTGGGTTCTGGAAAATTTCTGAAAAATTTCAAGATTTGCTTCTAAAATTCTAAGGCCTCTTTCACACGGGCGTTGCGGGTGCACTCCGTCAAACAGTGCGGGTGCGTTGCGGGAATCGCCGCGATTTTTCCTGATGAGTGCAAAGCGCTGTCATGCGTTTGCACGCGCAGAAGAAAAATCTGCACTTTTATACCCAGACCCGAACCTGCACTTCTTCACAGAAGTGCATGTTTAGAGTCAGAAATTGTCCCGCCTGTATTATTTCCACATTATAACATAGTTATAATGTAAAATAATACCCTTGGCCATCTTCTAATGTTTAAACCGGTGCAGAATGGGTTAAAAATAATAAACTAATAATAACTTACCAGTTCCATTTGATCGCGAAGCCCGGCATCCTCTCCGTTAGCTTGCTAGTAGGAAAAGGACCTGTGATGATGTCACAGCATCACATGGCCCAATCACCTGCTCCATCACTATGGTGATGGAGCATGTGATGGTCCATGTGTTATCATCACAGGTCCTTTTCCTACTGGCAAGCCGCTGAGAGGATGCCAGCTCGCGATCAATCAGAATCTGGTGAGTGTATTAGGATTATTGGCCACAACCCATTCTACACCGTGCTACCATGGGAAGATGGCCAAGTGGCTTATTTTACATTATAACTATGTTATAATGTGAAATAATACAGAAACCAGTTACACATCCCGATGGTTGCATAGCAACCATGCGGAGTATGTGCAAAGCATCCGCACTGCTTGCGGATGCTTGCGATTTTCCACTAGCCCCATTCACTTCTATGGGGCCTGCGTTCCATTAAAAGCGCAGAAGATAGAGGCATGCTGCGATTTTGCGATTTTCACGTATCGCAAAAGTGATGCGTGAAAATCAACTGTCATGTGCACAGCCCCATAGAAGTGAATGGGTCCGGATTCAGTGCGGGTGCAATGCGTTCACATCACGCATTGCACCCGGGGAAAACTCGCCCATGTGAAAGAGGCCTAAGCCTTGTAATGTCCCCAAAAAATAAAATACCATTCCCAAAATGATCGATACATGAAGTGGACATATGGGGAATGTAAATCAATAACTTTTTTGACGGTATTACTATGTATTATAGAAGTAGAGAAATTGAGACTTGAAACTTGTATTTTTTTTATAAATAAAAATGAAATTTTTCGACTCAATTTTACCACTGTGATGAAGTACAATATGTGACGAAAAAACAATCTCAGAATGGCCTGGATAAGTAAAAGCGTTTTAAAATTATCACCACAAAGTGACACTGGTCAGATTTGCAAAAAATGGCCGGGTGCTCAAAGTGAAATAAGGCTGAGTCTTTAAGGGGTTAAACTTTATTTTTTCAGAAAAGTGGGCATATATGAACATGGGACCAACACAGATGCCTTCAGCTGCCAAGTGCACATGCAAGAGGTCAGCAAGTTTCATAGCTACAAATCTGCTGACAGACGCCATTTAAACATAGACCACTTTGAAAAGTGCTGAATCTTACCAAATGTCCCAGAAACCGCCACAATCGGCATGACTTTCAACATAACTGTTGTATCTGATTTAATAAATGCCCCCACCCCTAGTTCTCTCTGGCGTGATGACGTGAGGAGCTTGCGTCACGCTCTCCTCCTCTTCCTCCGGCCCTCCTCCTCCCCCTCGCTCACCAGCCGTAGCCTGCTGCCGTCGTGATGCTCCTAAGGCCTCGCGTACTCTGATCCCTGCTGCACCGGTCTGCTGATCCTGACGCTGCTCCAGCTGCCCCGGCCGTGCCTTCTGGACCTCTGACCTCTGCCTCCGGTTCCTGGTGCCTTCTGCCTTTTCCGCCTCTCCTGCTCCCTGGTGCTGCAGCGTGGCTCTCTCCTCCACCTCCACCTCTACATCGGTCTGCCTTGATCTCCCTGGATCCCGCGGGTCTTCCCAAGGCCCTCCTCCTCCTCTCGTGCCTCGCTACCTGCTGTTCTGCCGTCCGTTTGGACGGTTTATTGTGTGTTCCAGGTTCCCATCTGCCCCCGTTTTGGTGGGTGAAGACGCCGGACATGTAAGATTCTGCTTCCCTGTGTGACCCTTTTGTGACTGCGTGTCTGGGGATATTTACTCCGTTCCCCGCTTGCCCTTTTGCCCTCCTGCCCTTTTTTTACCGCTGCTCCTGCTCCCGTACCCTGCTCCCTGTGTGATTTATGGCAATCGCCTGTCTATGACTGTTTAAAAACAAGGGGAGTGAAAGAAAGGGAGAAATAAACAGAAGTTAAAGGGTTAGGGACGGGCTAAGGGAAAAAAGAAGAAAAGGGAAGACCTTAAGGGAAGACCTGGCTAAAATCCGAGATCGAGTTCTCAATATGGAGAAAGCGGTCGATTCCCTTCAAACGGATGTGGACACGTTAAAATTGAGGACTTTAACCGCTGCCTCAGAAAATCAGCGCCTACAAGCTAAGCTTGAGGACCTGGAAAATAGATCTAGGCGATATAATATCCGCATAGTAGGATTTCCGGAAGGAGCTGAAGGCACACAGTTGATCAAACAGCTCAAAGAGGTGATACTTAATAATCTGGGTGACGAACATTTTTCCTCCACGTTTCAAATAGAGAGAGCTCATCGTATTCCAGGGGAAGCCTATACCAGGAAACTACCGCGAGCAATTTTAATGAAGCTGTTATTGTCTGCGGACAGAGATACAATTCTGAGAAGAGCTAGAGAATGCTCACCTATTGAACATCAAGGGTCTAAATTGTTATTCTTTCCTGACTTTGCCCGGGAGACTCAGGAAAAAGAAGAAGCTTTGCTGAGATTAAGAAACAACTGGCCGTTAAAGACATTAAATATTCCCTACAGTTTCCAGCGAAGCTAAGAGTGATTTATAATGGGACCTCTCTTTTTTTGAAAAACCGAGCAAGTGCGAGAATGGATGGACCGGTTGGGAATTTGAAATTCTGTGGCGCGGTGATGGGGAGGCTGGGGAGGGGCGACGGGGTATAGTGGGGAGAGTGGCCGGAAGATAAGAGGTTTGCTGACAGGAGCGGGCGGACCAGTGGGGGGGAGGGAATGGGAGGAGGGCAATGGGGGGGGAGGAGTGGGACTTGCCTTGCAGGGGGTGCGTGTTTTTTTTTTTTTTTTCTCCTCCTTTGTGTGATTAATGGTGGTTAGAATCCTTTCTTGGAATGTCAGAGGCCTCGGAGAGAGGGTTAAGAGACAAGCCATCATGGATGCAATAAAAGAGTTCTCCCAGCTATTGTCTGCATAGTAGAGACTCATCTCACTAAGGAGACGGTGTCTCGACTGACAGTGGGGTGGCAAGCTCAATCATATCATTCTATCTTTAGTAGCTCCTCAAGGGAGTTTCAGTTTTAATCCACCGTTCTATAGATTTCACGTTAATAGAGTCTTCCATAGATGATCAGGGAGATTTATTTTTTGTATGGTAGACTCTATGGACGTGATTACACTCTGGCCTTTTATTACATACCTCCGCCGTTTCGGTTTGTTTACTTAATCGGTTGTTGGTATTTTTGGAAAAGAGACCGGAGTGTCGACTTGTTTTGATGGGAGATTTTAACGCTGTTATGGATCCTAAAAGGGACAGACTGACGTTGGATGCAGACTTGGGTAGGAACTCTGGTACTTCTCCACTGGCCCAGTTCTGTTTGGAGGTGGGCTTGGTGGATATATGGGAACATCTGGGTGGAGGTAAGAGAGTGTACTCCTGTGTTAGTAGGGGCGGTAGAGCAATGTCCAGAATTGACTTAGCGCTCACTAATGTCAACAATCGGAATAATATTAAAACCATTCGATATGGAGTAAGAACAATTTCAGACCATTCCCTGTAATAATTGAACTTTGCAGTGGGGGGATAGAGACACTATGGGGTTTGGGTTTAAGCTGAATCCATACTGGCTTACCATTATGGATAATTCCCCTTTTATTAAATTATCGATATCCTCCTTTTGGGAGGTAAACCTCCCCTCTGCTAAGATCAATATAGTATGGGATGCCTTAAAAGCATATTTGAGAGGAGTTCTGATAAGTGAGATCACTGCTATGAGGAGGACCTTTAGAAAAAAGAAGATGAATTGGCTAGGAACGTGGCGTTTGCAACTGAGCGGTTTACGAATCAATCTACGGACGAAAATAGAGATAAGATGCAGAAAGCTAGCCGCTCTCTTGAGGAATATGTAGTTGAAAAGGCAAATCATAGTTTATTTTTAAAGGACAAAAACATTTCTCAGAGTCTGGCCGCCCTGGTAAGCTCCTTGCCAGAATAGTCTCACAACAGGAGAAGAAAAAGAGTCTATAACTTTGATTCGTAGTCCAGACAGGCGTAAACATACATGAACCAGAGGGAGTTAGAGATACTTTCCTGCAATACTTTTCACAAATATATAAGGCATCCCCTAGTGTCACATTGGATTTGGCGAGGTGTTTCCTGGACGGAATTTCTCTGCCGTCCTTAGCAGAGACTCAAAAAACTTTCTGGAAAAGAAGTGACCCTCCTGGAGCTCCAGGAGGCTTTGAGGTCCGTCTTGGGAACTCCTCGCCGGGTCTAGATGGCATTCCGTACGAGTTTTACCGTAAGTATAGTGAAGATATTCTTCCTCATTTGTTGGAAGTATTTTCCCACGCGTTGGACGAGGGAAATCTCCCAACTTCTATGATGGAAGCCTTAATAGTTTTAATCCCAAAAAGGATAAGGATCCGTCGGAGTTGAGCTCTTATAGGCCTATCTCACTATTAAATACGGATGTTAAGCTACTGTCAAAAGTTATGGCTAGGAGACTTTCTAGGGTCTTGCCTTCGGTTATTCATCCAGATCAGAACGGTTTTATGCCGGGAAGGGGCACACATTATAATCTGCATAGGTTCTTTTCTAATATTCAGACGTCCGGGAATGAGGCCCGCTCTATTCTGTCACTAGACGCCACAAAGGCGTTTGACAGAGTCGAGTGGGTCTTCCTCTGGGAAGTGATGAGAAAATGAATTTTGGTCCTAAATTTATAGCAATGATACAGCTGTTATACAAATCCCCAACCGCTAGGATTAGGATCAATGATATGTTAACTGAGAGTTTTGAACTAGGGAGAGGTACCCGACAAGGATGTCCCCTTTCTCCTTTGTTGTTTAATATTTACATTGAGCCCCTTGCAATCAGTATAAGGCAGGATACAGGGGTGGCTGGTTTCGGGGTAATGGGAGAACAGGATCGCATCTCTCTTTATGCGGATGATATCCTGTTTTTATTCAACAAACAGATAGTACACTTCCCGAGTAATGGAGTTAGTTAATCTTTTTGGGAATTCTTCCGGGTTGGAGGTCAATTGGGCCAAGACGACTCTCCTTCCAGTGGATGAAATGCGAGGATCCACGGGTCTGCTGACTAGTGGATTATCGGTTTCGGAGACGTTGAAATACCTGGGGATGACAGTTTCTGCTAACATTCAAGACTATCTACAGCTCAACTTGTCTCCTTTATTACAAAGATTGAGATCCAAAATTAAGATATGGCAAAAATCCTGTTCGCTAGAGCGGATAGAGTCTCGTTAATAAAAATGGTGGTGCTGCCCCAGGTTCTCTACGTTCTTCGTAATTCCCTATATGGATAGAGGATAAGTACTTTAAATTAATTGAGCGGATGTTAAATGACTTACTATGGGGAGGAAACGGGTGAGACTAAAGGCTATGTATTTTTCTATGCCCTATAGGCAGGGAGGTCTTAATCTCCCTTACTTTAAGGGCTATGCTATGGCTTCTCAACTCTGCTTTTTTAACGATTGGGAAAATAGCCACCTCTGCAGGAAGTTGGTTAAAGACTCAGGTTTCTCAGACTTCTTTACAGTTTTGGAGTCTGATTATTTAAGTAAGATACAGGACGAATATAAACCCTTCTGCAGAATGGCTATGAAAGCATGGAGGGTAATTAAAAGTTGGATGAAAGTTAGTGCATCATTGATTTGTACCCCATTGTGGCATAACCAAAAGTTATTGAGCTTGGATGACTTAAATTGTCAGCAATATTGGAGGAATAGGAATATCTATTTTTGAGTCAAGTGATTAAAATGGGCAGATTCTTACTCGCTTGGAGCTAGAACAAGAGGAGAATGTAGGTGAGGTGGTTTGGTATGCATACTTTCAACTTCGTTCGGCACTGCTTAGTATTTCTGATAAACAAAAAAGTAAACCAGTTCGTATTAACCCCCACGAACTCCGTTCATCAGTGCGCTGCAGGTTCACAAACACGTGGTGGACCGTCCACGCTTAGATACAGTGCAAGTCAAAAAGGCTGGAACCGCGCTGCTGTATTCCGATATTCAATCCCGAGTGCTCTCCTAGTATTTCTGATAAGCACCTACTTAATATAGACACTCCTGAATTTTTACACAAGTTGATTCAATAGAAGGGTGGTATGAAAGTTAGAATCTCACATTGTTATAGGTACCTTATAAAAATTATTTCACGGATTGTTTATCTCCAGGGCAAAGATCCTGGTCTACTTTACTGTCAGATTCGGGTTCCCGGATTGGGAGAATGTAGGTGATAATTTAAGTTGGGTTTCGCACAATTTTAACCACACGGTAGTACAGTTTAATATTATGCATAAAATATATGTAACACCTTTGTGGCTTCATAGGATAGGATTAAGAGCTTCTTCTGAGTGCCCCCGCTGTGGCAGTCCCGAGGCAGACCATTTACATCTGTTCTGGGATTGCCCATCGGTGAGCAGATACTGGAAGTTGGTTCAAAGAACCTTACTCCAAAGACTAGATGTGGATATTCCTTTTCTCCCAAGGTATGGATTTTAGGGGACCTATCGGAGGTTAGCTGCCAGGTTTTGAAGTCCCGATTGTTGACTAAACTTCTGTTTTTAGCTAGGCTTTTTATAGCTAGAAAATGGTTTTCTCCCTCCGCTCCAGACTGCAAAAATTGGCTAAACTTAGTCACTAAGGTTAAAAGTTATGAAAAATTTTGTACAGACAAAGAGGATCTTATGAAAAGTGGGATAGTATCTGGAAGGAATGGGGTGTTTGATTAATTTAGTGTTTTTTTTTTCTCTGCAAGGTGGGGGAGGGGTGGGTTGATTTTGCAATTATGTTATTATTTTGTAAACTTTATATGTTGTTAATATTGAAATAAAGGATTAAAATATAAAAAAATAAATAAATAAAAAAAAAAAATAAATGCCCCCTAAGTATTTAAACTATGGTTGTTAAGGACTAAAGAAAAATAGTGTACAAAATAGGAAATAAGATAGAAATAAATCTGAAATTACATATATTTATTGCCTGCAGTATTATTTCAGTTCCAAAGGTGGCCATACACATTAGACAGAAGTATGTTGATGGTTGGACTACAACTGTATAAACAATCTTCTGGTGAACGATTATTCTGATGCAGCTCTACACATTTTAGTCCAAATGGTCTTTTACAGTTGTTCAAACTGGACATACATGCTAAGTGTCACTCCAAAAAGGACAAACATTTTTTTTTCAACTGAAAATGTTCTTTTACAGAAAGATTGTTAGCCAATTGGCCAAGTACACCATATACTATCAAAGACTAATGACTAGAGTTGAGCGAACCCAAACTGTATTTGGGGTGTTCGGGACTGGACCCGGAACCGAACATTTTCAAAAAGTTTGGGTTCGGGTCCGTTGTTCGGCGATTTGTTCCGCTTTCTGAAGGGCTGCACAGCAGCCAATCAGCTAGCGTTTTACTTCTTGCCCTAAGAAGCCATCACAGCCATGCCTACTAATGGCATGGATGTGATTGGCCAAGTGCAGCATATGACCCAGCCTCTATTTAAGCTGGAGTCACGTGGCGCCGCACGTCACTCTGCTCTGATTAGTGTAGGGAAAGGATGCAGCTGCTGTGAGGGCGAGATTAGACAGGGAAAACTCAGCAAAAACACCTAATGAAGTGATCGATATGCAGCTGTGAATCATTCAACTTCTGCTAGTTAATTGCTCACTGTTTTTAGGCTGCACAGAGCGTTTTTCTGTCACTTTTTTCTGGGGTGATCGGTGGCCATTTTGTGTCAAGTGGTGAACCAGCACAAGCTGCCACCAAGTCCATCAATCCATCAATACTAGTTTTTTTTTTTTTTTGCTATATCTTACATCAGGGGCTTGGCTGTGCTTATTGTCACCCCTAGAAACTCAGGATAGAAATTTCTATTTTATTGAGGGGTTAAATTCAATTGCCAAAATAGCAATCCCCTAAATCTGGTGTTCCAGCTGTGGCTAGCCAAGTGTAATACTGTCTGCTGTCTGGCAAAGGATAGATTTTTTGCTGTGGTGAAATTCAATTGCCAAAATAGCAATCCCCTAAATCTGGTGTCCCAGCAGTGGCTGGCCAAGTTTAATAGTATCTGGCAAAGGATAGATAATTTTCTGGGGTGAAATTCAATTGCCAAAAAACCATTCCCTTAAATCTGGTGTCCCAGCAGTGGCTGGCTTAAGTTTACTAGTGTCCGGCAAAGGATATTTTTATTTCTTGGGTGAAATGCAGTTGCAAAAATAGAAATACCAGTAAATCTGGAGTTCCAGCTGTGACTGGACAAGTTTCATAGTGTACGTCAAAGAATATATTATTTTCTGGGGTGAAATTCAGTTGCAAAAATAGAAATACCGTAAATCTGGTGTTCCAGCTGTGACTGGACAAGTTTCATAATGTCTGTCAAAGGATATATTATTTTCTAGAGTGAAATTCAGTTGCAAAAATGGAAATACCATTAATTTGGTGTTCCAGCTGTGACTGGACAAGTTTCATAGTGTCCGTCAAAGAAAATATTATTTTCTGGGATGAAATTCAATTGCCAAAATAGCAATACTGTAAATCAGTTGTTTCAGCTGTGGCTGGCCAAGTTTAATAGTGTCCGGCAAAGGATAGATTTTGTTCTGGGCTGAAATTCTATTGCCAAAATAGCAATCCCCTAAATCTGGTGTCCCAGCAGTGGCTGGCCAAGTTTAATAGTGTCCGGCAATGGATATATTTTGTTCTGGCGTGAAATTCAATTGCCAAAATAGCAATACCTTTAATCAGTGGTTACAGCTGTGGCTGGACAAGTTTAATACTGTCCGGCAAAGGATAGATTTTAAATTGTTGGGTGAAATATTACCATTTTTTGCCAGGTACAAACCCTTGCACTGCATAACTGACAGGGAACTTACCATTGGCGTTTACATTCTTGCATGAAATAAAGCCTTTTTGGGCTGTGAAGCCAAAGGTAGTCGCCAATAACTGTTTTTTTATTTTTTTAAATATAAATAAATTAGTGTAGACCCCAAAACATTGGGAAAATATAAAAAATAAAACAAAGTGTAAGTGCACGGTAGTATAACAGTGGTTGGGTATACATGTCTATTCTGCATAAGGTACAAACAAGTCCTGTGGGATCCATGCCTGGTTCTTTTTAATAAGCGAAACCTTGCCCACATTGTCTGGCGGACAGGCGGCTGCGCTTGTTCTGTGATAATGCCACCAGTCATGCTAAACACACGTTCAGACAATACTGTGGCTGCAGAGTAGGCCAGCACCTCCAAGGCGTAAAGGGCAACCTCAGGACATGTGCCCAATTTGATGACCCAGAAGTTGAATGGGGCAGACCCAGTGGCGTAGCTAGAAATGATTGGGCACCACAGCAAATTTTTGAATGGGGCCCCCTCCCCAGTAATTTTTGTGCAAACCCCTTCCATTCATGCCACCATGCCTGTGGCTACTAAAGATCACTCTCTCAGACCAAGCCCAGCAGCTGTTCCATTCGCTTTCTACACTGTCTATACTTCCACTGTATATAATTTCATTGTATAATACTGTTAGTCCTCCTCCTCCTCCTGGATGGGCCCTTTCTAGGTCACGGCCCCAAAGCAGTTGCTTCCCCTGCTTCCCCTGTAGCTATTCCCCTAGGAAGACCCATCAGTCAGTACGTGTACTGTTCCACCATGTTGCTGAAATGCTGCCTCCTGCTAAGATGTTCCAGATCTGCTGGTGGTGCAGGTTGTTGTGGCATTATGACAAAGCTTTTTCCACATTTTGCCCATGCTAACCCTGCCTTCTGAGGTGTTGCTGCTGACCCAGCTGCATTGGCAAATTCTTCCTCCTCCTCCTCTGCCTTCACCCTGTGCTTCCACTGAGTCCCTGGTGTCAGGTGTGAATGCCATCAGCAGCGTGTCTACTAGCGGGCTCATCTTCCTATTACACTCCAGTGAGGGAATTAAGGACGGCACGTTGTCCTTGTAACGGGGTTGCAGCAGGGTGGCCACCCAGTAATCAGCAAAAGTTATAATGTTGCAGTAACTGGGCAGTCATTGCGCAGGCACTGCAGCATGTAGTCGCTCATGTCTCAGCCAGGCTACTACATTCAATAAAAACCGGACAATCGATGCCCTGACTAACCGTTGTTTGTATGAACGTGAACCAGGCCGGGGGGTGAGTAGCCACGGGTGATTTACACCATCATCCTGTGTCTACCTCCCCCAGTGAAGTAAGTAAGAAATACAAACAATCTCCTACACAACGGTTTAGGGGCACGACTAAACATGTAATTAGGAAATGAAATTATAATATAAAGAGCACATTATTCTATTTCACACACTCTGGGAGTGGCGCTGCAAACAGGTGTCTTTTGACTAGCTATCGGTGATCCGAATTTGCAAACGATTGCATCGAAATAGTCGTCTTTTTTCCTAGGCTGCTCAGAGGCAAGGACAAGCTATCCTCTTTGAGGGAGGTATATCGCCTGTGTCCTCTGTATCCCCCAGCGTTCCTCCTACTCCTCTTCCTCATCCTCCAGAACTGTGCCCTGGATGGACAATTGTGTTCCAGGCCAGGGCCTATGTTGGTGCAGATACCAACCCTCCGAGCCACTTGTATTTGGTTGGCCTTAAGTTAAGGATAACGCGTGTATATAGTTTTTGTTTCTTTATATGGTTTGTTTAGCAGCTTTATAGTTATTTTAATATGTTTTTAAGTAAATTTGTAAATAGTTTGTTAATGGTTTGAGTGAAAGGGGGTGTTGATTGTGTAGGGTAATAGGTAGTAGTCACCAGCACTCACTCAGTTGCACACTGCCCGGGAGAGGAGCAAACTCCAAAACTTTAGGTAAAGAAGAAAATCCCAGCAGTCGTGTCTTCATGCGGATAAATGGTTTTATTGGGGTCCTACAATCAGGGCGCGTTTCGCGACATGCCTTTCTCAACAGCTTCAGTAGGTACATCCAAGCACATAGAGATACAAAGTATATATACACTAGGATCCTCCCAATGGGATGTGGCTCACACCCCAGGAAGAGGAGGGGTAGACAGTAAACAAAATTGACAGGTAAACAAAAATAAAATAAAATAATAATATCATGTGGAAATCACATATTATATAAGATGGGAAAAAATGGCTATCTTACGCCTTGTAGATTAGTCTCGTGATAATACATGAGTGGAAGTCTGAAAAAAACCAAATATGTAATTAGTCAAAATACTAATAGTCATATTATAGATGCATAATTTCATAATCTCTGTTGAGGCCCTTTGGTTGTAGCGTATCCAGGGTATGAATCCAAAAGGCCTCCCGTCGCAGAAGTAACTTCTTGATGTCGCCCCCTGAGGGGTCTTCTGATTTGCTCCAGGACTTGGAATTTTAGTTGTGCTATGGTATGTCTGCATCTGTCAAAGTGGTAGGGTATAGGGAGCAGGAGGTTTCCTGTCCTGATGTTAGATTTGTGTTTGTTGATTCTGTCCCTCACTGCCTGCATTGTCTCACCAATGTACAACAGACCACAGGGACATTTGATCAGGTATATAACATTAGAAGATTCGCATGTAAAAAACCTTTTACTTCAAATGAACGTCCGGAATGGGGATGGTAAAATAATGAGCCCCTGATGATGTGTGAACACTGGAGACAATGCAGGCAGGGAACGTACCTTTGCGTGGTGTGGAAAGTGTAATCTGACGTGGTACCTTTTGGAGAGGGCCTATGTCAGCCTTGACTAATATATCTCTATAATTTGGAGTTTTTTTATTGCAGATCAAGGGTGGGTTTCTGAACTCAGGGACTGATGGATAGGCTTTTCCCAGAAGGTGCCAATGTTTCCTGACAATGTCATCAGTCTTTTTATTGAAGGGGTGAAATTTGTGCACCAAGGCTACCCTAGGTGTGTCCCTATTGGAATAAGCTGTAGTTCCTGTTCCCTCCACTCTACAATTTGTTAAAATATGTTGTGGATAACCTCTCTCCTGAAATCTCGATGTCATTTCATCTAGTCGTATCTGTTGTGTGGATGGATCAGATACAATCCTCCTGACACGTTGGTACTGTGACTTGGGTATAGAGTTTTTGAGGGCTGAAGGGTGTGCACTGGCATAGTGTAGAAGGCTGTTCCTATCAGTTTCTTTCCTGAAAAGGTCAGTATGTAAATGTCCTTCATGATCCTTTTCAACTAATACATCTAGAAAGCTAACCTTATCCCTATCACATGACATGGTGAATTGCAGACCGTCACACTTGCTATTCAAATGATCCAGGAACTGGGATAGGGTCTCACGTGGCCCCGCCCATATGCAAAACACATCATCTATAAATCTCTTCCAGATCAAAGCATTCTCCTGAAATAACGTATTCGTGTATATATGAGTTTCTTCAAATGATGCCATGAATAAATTTGCATAGGGCGGGGCCACGTTCGACCCCATCGCAGTCCCCCGCCTCTGGAGGTAATATTTGTCACCAAACATAAAGTAGTTCTCAACTAGAACAATCTCTAGGAGCTGCATCAAGAAGTCACAGACAGGTAATTCAAAATCACTCTCAGTGAGTGCCAAAGAGACCGCCTGCATGCCATCCTGGTGACCTATTGACGTGTATAAACTTACCACGTCAATGGTCACCAGGAGGCTGTCCGTGGGAACACAATCAAAATCACGAATAATACTCAAAAGTGTGGAGTATCCAGCAAGAATGATCTAGTTATCTTAACTAAGGGAGTCAAGGCCTTTTCTAAGACAATGGCCAATGGACTTAGGATGGAATTAACTGAGGACACTATGGGCCTGCCAGGGGATCTGTAAGGGTCTTGTGAACTTTGGGCAGTACGTATAACACAGGAGTAATAGGTGAATAGTTTATCAAAAATTTTCCCAAGTTCTGATCAATCACTGTTAGAGATTCAAAGTGATGGACCAACGATATAATCCTCTCTTTGATCTTAAAGACCGGATCCCTATCAAGGAGTTGATATGTCTGTGTATCAGACAACTGTCTCATTACTTCTGCCACATATTTAGTTTTGTCCATCACAACAATGGAGCCGCCTTTATCTGCAGGCTTGATAATTAATGATTTGTCCCTCATCAAGGCTTGGATGGCATTTCTATCCTCCTTAGTCACATTGGATGTCATATGTAGTTCACCACTTTTAATCTTGTTGAACTGCTCTCTCACTTCTTTGTTGACAAGTTGAATATATGTTTCCACTGGATGCTGCATTTTGGGTGGCATAAATGTGGACTTGATCCTCAGGTCCAAGTCTTTAAGACATAAGCATGTCTTAGTAATGTTCTCTTCTGATTGTGGAGAGGCTGCTGTAGAACCAGCAAAGTGTGCTTTAAGCCTTACTTTGCGAAAAATTGTTGTAAGTCAATGTCATTTTGAAAGCTATCATACTGGGAGGAAGGACTAAATGATAGGCCCTTCTGTAGGGCTTTCATCTGCTGGCTGCTCAGACACTGGGAAGAAAGGTTTATCACAAGCGGTAAGGTCTTACCTGTGAACGAGTCTGTACTTGGAGTTGTCCCGTCTCTGATACTGCACCGGCGGTGTTTCCGGCCCGCTCGCCTCTGCCTCCTCCACGTGGACGCCGGCCTCCTCTCTGAAAATTGCGCGGCTCCCGTGCGCTCACTGATTCGTTGCCGGAACTGGAGCTGTGCGATCCTGATCTCGCGGGCCTTCTGTAAGCCGGTCGTGAGCGGAACGATGTATCTTGCCATCTGTATACTTTGTTTAGATGGTAATCTTCACAGTCTCGTAGGTATTTCGACCTCTTCTTTTCTTCCGTGTCTTTCTTGTATGCAGCAATTTGTGTATCGATGTCCTCCTTCAATTTAGTGAAATCTTCACTACTCAGGGAGTCCTGTAATTGTTGTTCAGTTGCCAACACTTGCTCTTTGATTTCAACAACAGCCCTCTGGATGCGGTTAATAGTGAGTAGCATTAAGTCATATGCACATTTATTAATAATGCGTTCAAAGTCCTTACAATAATCGGTGTCTTCAGAAAAAAGGTTGGGCGTAAGTGAACTCTTAAGCCCCTTGGTATTTTGCCCACCTTATAGTATTCGGCTAGTGTAGCCGCATGTAGCTCATATGATGTTAGTCTGCGTAATTCTCTCTCCCAATGACGCTTCTTAAAATCACTTGTAGGAATGTTCAGAAATTCCGTTGTGGTCGTCACCTGTGAGAGGATCCTTTCAGCTTCTGTGGCATCAAAGCTCAGCATTTAAGATGCAGTATTCATCTGGATGAGAGTGGTGCAGCGGTTCAAAAAGCAAGGTAATAGGTAGTAGTCACCAGCACTCACTCAGTTGCACACTGCCCGGGAGAGGAGCAAACTCCAAAACTTTAGGTAAAGAAGAAAATCCCAGCAGTCGTGTCTTCATGCGGATAAATGGTTTTATTGGGGTCCTACAATCAGGACGCGTTTCGGCGACATGCCTTTCTCAACAGCTTCAGTAGGTACATCCAAGCACATAGAGATACAAAGTATATATACACTAGGATCCTCCCACTGGGATGTGGCTCACACCCCAGGAAGAGGAGGGGTAGACAGTAAACAAAATTGACAGGTAAACAAAAATAAAATAAAATAATAATATCATGTGGAAATCACATATTATATAAGATGGGAAAAAAATGGCTATCTTACGCCTTGTAGATTAGTCTCGTGATAATACATGAGTGGAAGTCTGAAAAAAACCAAATATGTAATTAGTCAAAATACTAATAGTCATATTATAGATGCAAGTCCTAGAGCAAATCAGAAGACCCCGCAGGGGGGGGCGACATCAAGAAGTTACTTCTGCGACGGGAGGCCTTTTGGATTCATACCCTGGATACGCTACAACCAAAGGGCCTCAACAGAGATTATGAAATTATCCATCTATAATATGACTATTAGTATTTTGACTAATTACATATTTGTTTTTTTTCAGACTTCCACTCATGTATTATCACGAGACTAATCTACAAGGCGTAAGATAGCCATTTTTTTCCCATCTTATATAATATGTGATTTCCACATGATATTATTATTTTATTTTATTTTTGTTTACCTGTCAATTTTGTTTACTGTCTACTCCTCCTCTTCCTGGGGTGTGAGCCACATCCCAGTGGGAGGATCCTAGTGTATATATACTTTGTATCTCTATGTGCTTGGATGTACCTACTGAAGCTGTTGAGAAAGGCATGTCGCCAAACGCGTCCTGATTGTAGGACCCCAATAAAACCATTTATCCGCATGAAGACACGACTGCTGGGATTTTCTTCTTTACCTTGATTGTGTAGGGTGTGAGTCTGGGTTTATTTTCCATCCACTTTCTACACTGTCTATACTGCTACTGTATCTAATTTCATTGTATAATACTGTTGAGGGGGCCCTGACAAAGTCTTTTAGTCCTCCTCCTCCTCCTGGATGGGCCCCTTCTAGGTCAGGGACCAAAAACAGTGTGCTTCCTACGCTTCCCTGTAGTTACGCCCCTGGGCAAACCCATCAGTCAGTACGTGTACTCTTCCATCATGTTGCTGAAATGCTACCTCCTGCTAAGACGTTTCAGATCTGCTGGTGGTGCAGGTTGTTGTGTCGTAATGATAAAGCTTTCCCACATTTTGCCAATGCTAACCCAGCCTTCTGAGGTGCTGATGGTGACCCAGCTGCCCGTGAGTTGGCTTGGGTGCCACCCTGCTGAGAACATGGTTCCTCCTCATCCTACTTATCCTCCAGAACTGTGCCCTGGCTGGACAATTGTGTTCCAGGCCAGAGACTATGTTGGTGCAGGAACCCACCCTTCGAACCACTTGGATGTCACTGGCCTTAAGTTAAGGATAAGGCGTGTATATAGTTTTGTTTGTTTATATAGTAAGTTTTGCTGCATTATAGTTAGTTTATTATGTTTTTAAGAAAATTTGTAAACAGTTTATTAATGGTTTGAGTAAAAGGGGGGTGGGGGTTTTGTGTGTGTTTGATTAACTGATTTGATTTTCACTGTCTGGTGTTTAGGAATTTCTGCACCCCAAATTCAGCACATGTGGCAGGCAGGGGATGTGTGTCAAACCGGCTAGACCATTAGCGCACAACACCAGGCCAGGCTGGAGGCACCAACCAATGGTCGGTCTGTTGTTCCATGCCTGTCTACAGCTCCTGCGCGGTGCGGGGTTTGTCCCACAAACACACAAGTTTTTAAACAACCTGCTGTCGTTTCCCCCTGGCTGTGCTGCTGTGGGTGGTGAAGGTGTTACGCTGAGTGGATGAGGAGAAGGTAGAGGAGGAGGAAGCAGAGTAGTAGGAGGAGGAGGTAACAGGATACAAAGAGAAATGCCCAGCAATCCTCGGGGCGGAAGGACATTCGCAAAAATTCTATCCGCCTTTGGGGCAGCCGCTACATTTACCCACTGTGTTGTTGGTTATGTGGACGTTGCCACAGATAGCGTTGTGCAGTGCACACTTGATTTTGTCTGCCACTTGGTTGTGCAGGGAAGGGATGGTTTGCCTGCAAAAGTAGGAGCGGCTGGGATACACGTACTGTGGTATAGCCACCGCCATAAGGTTTTTAAAACTGTCCACCAGACAGAATGACAGCATTTCAAAGGACCAGGAAGTTTGAAATAAGGCATTCAGAGCCATGGGTAGAGGGTACTTCCTCTTTCTATTTCTTTTCTCTCCAGTGTTGGACAGCTGATAGCTGAACACCTCCATGGGATTTGGTGGAGATGCTTGGTGACAATGACAGATGTGGTGGCGTTGCTGCCACATCCTCTGTTTGCTGGGTGACAGGTGCCACTGTCACTCACTTGGGCTCAAGTTTAGAGTGTTTATTTATTATTTTTCTGCATTTTATTTTATTTTAGGTCATTTGCCTATTCACATATGTTTGCAGGGCATTTACCTGCATTTTGCTGCCCTCTAGCCCTTTCCAGGGCTATTTTACAGCCCTTTTAGTGCCCAAAAGTTCGGGTCCCCATTGACTTCAATGGGGTTCGGGGTGATGTTCGGTCGAGTTCGGATCCCGAACCCGAACATTTCAGTGAAGTTCGGCCGAACTTCTCCAGGTGTTCAGCTCAACTCTACTTCTTTCTATACAAAGACATAGGAAACATAATAACAGTTTGTTAGGCTGAAATACATCCATCCATCAAGTTTAGACTATAGACCTTATATCACCATCTGCTAAAACAATCGTTCATTATTAACCACTTCCCGACCTCCCATTGACTATAAACGTCCTTGGGCAGTTGGTTTATTACTGAGTGGACGTCCTGGAACGTCCATTTAGAGTTCACAGCTGCATGCTAATAATACATCTGCCGAGCGGGGGCCGCTGTCAGTAACAGCAAGGCACCTCAGGGAAAAGGAGGGACCGTTCCTAGGTGTCCCTGCCTTCTAGATTTCTGTATACATAGCACTCAACGAGCGCTGTGTATACAAATCAGAAAGCGCTATGCCGCTTCATGTCCCGAAATGGTGGTCATGTGATCCCTGGGGCTGGGCGAGTGCAGGAGCAGTCGGGTCTTCCATAGACCACGATCAGCCCTGCACTGAGGCTGTACGGTGTAGTATTTTGCTGTATTCTGCTGTACAGCCTATCTGGGGGGTTTATTTCCACTGTAACTGGCGCTACTATGTGAGCCCCAGTTACAGGAGAAATCAATAGTGATGTATGACTGAGATTAAAAAAATAAAAAAGTGTTTTAAAAAAAATTAAAGGTCACATTTAAAAAAGAAATTCACCCCCAAATCCGTTATTTAACTTCTTACCGACCGCCTAACGCAGGATTGCGTCCTGCGGGCAGTCGGTTTGTTCCTCTTTGACGCGCGGGCGCGTCATCACGTGAGATTTCCTGTGAACGTGCGCACGCGCGTTCACAGGATCGATGTCGAGGAGAAGGTAAACTAAGGCCTGCCAGCGCTGATCATGCGCTGGCAGGCTGTAGGATTAAAAAATCACATATCAGGCGCTGTTTTGTTAACAGCGTCTGATATGCTTGCTGATCGTTCCTTTGGTGGTCCCTTTTGCTTGGGACCACCAAAGGCTTTATAAGTGCACCAATCACCACACAGACCCCCATCCATCCCCCCACCCCCATCACTGATTAACCCCTGATTAACCCCGATCACCCCATGTCACCCCCTGTCACTAATCACCCCCTGTAAGGCTCATTCAGACGTCCATATGTTTTTTGCGGATCCATGGTTCCGCGGATCCATAAAACACGGACACCGGCAATGTGCTTTCCGCATTTTGCGGATCCGCACATTGCCAGAACTATATAGAAAATGCCTTTTCTTGTCCGCAGTTGCGGACAAGAATAGTACATGCTCTATCTTTTGCGGAGCTGCGGCCGGATGTTTGGTGGCGAAACCCGGAGTTTGTGGCCGCAGCTTGCCAAATGCTGATGCGGCGGCGCATAGTGTGCTCTCCGCATCAGCGCCAGCCCCATTCACACTGAATGGGTCCGCATCTATTCGCAGAATTGCGGAATAGATGCATGGACATCCTTACGGACGTGTGAATGGGGCCTTACTACTTTTTTTTGCACATTTTTGGCAGAGATTTATTCATCCACATTGATCGATGCGAATAAGGAAATCTGTGCCGTTCACTTTTTTTTTTTTGCACATTTTTTGGGCAGAGATTTTTTCATCCACATTGATCGATGCGAATGAGGAAATCTGTGCCGTTCATTTTTTTTCTTTTTTCAGCCCAGAGGCTGAACGGGAAAAAAAATCTCATTACCCGTATGCTCAATATAAGGAGAATCGCAAAAACTCCTAATGCTGGCCATACGTGTAATGATTGCGGAGACCCTAAAATGCCAGAGCAGTACAAAACCCTCACATGTGACCCCATTTTAGAAAGAAGATACCCCAAGGTATTCCGTGAGGGGTATGGTGAGTCCATGCAAAATTTTATTTTTTGTCACAAGTTAGTGGAATATGAGACTGTAAAAAAAAAATATATATATATCAATTTCCGCTAACTTGTGCCAATTTTTTTTTTCTGTGAACTCGCCATACCCTCACAGAATACCTTGGGGTGTCTTCTTTCCACAATGGGGTCACTTGTGGGGTTTTATACTGTCCTGGCATTTTAGGGGCCCTAAAGCGTGAGAATCCAAATGCGTAAAAATGGCCTGTGAAATCCTAAAGGTACTCATTGGTTTAGGGCCCCTTTGCGCATCTTGGCTGCAAAAAGTGTCACTCATGTGGTATCGCCGTACTCAGGAGAAGTAGGGCAATGTGTTTTGGGGTGTATTTTTATATATGCCTGTACTGTGTGTAGAAATATCACTGAAGACGACAACTTTTTAAATTTTTTTATTCCAAAGTTGTCAATTTACAGAGATATTTCTCTCACCCAGCATGGTTATATGTAAAAATACACCCCAAGCACATTACCTCTACTTCTCCTGATCTGGCGATACCTATGAGTGACACCTTTGCAGCCAAGGTGCTAAAGGGGCCCAAATTAACGAGTACCTTAGCTTTACATGGCTGCTCACAATTAGCCCCACCCAAAATGCCAGAACAGTACAAACACCCCACAAATGACCCCATTTTGGAAAGAAGACACCCAAGGTATTCGCTGAGGGGCATAGTGAGTCCATGAAAAATTGAACTTTTTGTCAAAAGTTAGCAGAAAGGGAGACTTTATGAGAAAAAACAATAAAAATCAATTTCCGCTAACTTGTGCCAAAAAAATCTTCTATGAACTCAATATGCCCCTCACAGAATACCTTAGGGTGTCTTCTTTCCAAAATGGGGTCACATGTGGGGTATTTATACTGCCCTGGCAATTTAGGGGCCCTAAAGCGTGAGAAGAAAATGCGCAAAATGCCCTCCAAAAAGGTACTCATTGGTTTTAGGGCCTTTGCGCATCTTGGCTGCAAAAAGTGTCACTTATGTGGTATTGCCATACTCAGGAGAAGTAGGGCAATGTGTTTTAGGGTGTATTTTACATATACCCATGCTGGGTGAGAGAAATATCTCTGTAAATTGACAACTTTGAATAAAAAAATGTAAAAAGTTGTCGTTTACAGCGATATTTCTCACCACTGCAGCATGGGTATATGTAAAATATACCCTAAACACATTGCCCTACTTCTCCTGAGTCTGGCGATACCACATGAGTGACACTTTGCAGCCAAATCGCAAAGGGCCCTAAACCAATGAGTACCTTTAAATTTCACAGGCCATTTTTACGCATTTTGGATTCTAACGCATTAGGGACCCCTAAAATCCCAGGTCAGTATAAATACCCCACATGTGACCCCATTTTGAAAGAAGACACCCCAAAGTATTCCGTGATGGGCATGGCGAGTTCACATAATTTTTATTTTTTGGCACAAGTTAGCGGAAATTAATATTTTTATTTTTTTTATTTTGTTTTTTACAAAGTGTCATATTCCACTAACTTGTGACAAAAAATAAAATTTTACATGAACTCACCATACCCCTCACGGAATACCTTAGGGTGTCTTCTTTTCAAAGGGGGTCACATGTGGGGTATTTATACTGTCCTGGCATTTTAGGGGCCCCTAAAGCATGAGAAGAAGTCTGGAATCCAAATGCGTAAAAATGCCCTGTGAAATCCTAAAGGTACTCATTGGTTTAGGGCCCTTTGCGCACCCAGGCTGCAAAAAGTGTCACTCATGTGGTATCGCCGTACTCAGGAGAAGTAGGGCAATGTGTTTTAGGGTGTATTTTTATATATACCCATACTTTGTGTGAAAAATATCTCTGTAAGCGACAACTTTCAAAAAATTTTATACAAAGTTGACAATTTACAGAGATATTTCTCTCACCCAACATGGGTATATGTAAAAATACACCCCAAAAGCACATTGCCCTACTCTCTGAGTCTGGCGATACCACATAAGTGACACTTTTGCAGCCTGAGTGCTACAAAGCTAAATCCAACGAGTACCTTTAGGTTTTATGGCGACTCACAATTTAGCCCCGCCCAAAATGCCAGAACAGTAAACACACCCCACAAATGACCCCATTTCGGAAAGTAGACACCCGAGGTATTCACTGAGGGGCATAGTGAGTCCGTCTGAGATTTTTTTTTTGCCAGAAGTTAGCAGAAATTGAAACTTTTTTTTTTTTCTCAGAAAGTGTCATTTTCCGCTAACTTGTGAAAAAAATGAAATGATACATGAACTCACCATGCCCCTCCACGAATACTTTGGGGTCTTTCTAAAATGGTGTCATTTGGGGGTATTTATACTTTCCTGGCATTCTAGCACCTGAAGAAACATGACAGGGGCTCAGAAAGTCAGAGCTGCTTCAAAATGCCGAAATTCACTTTTTGCACCATAGTTTGTAAACGCTATAACTTTACTGAAACCAATAAATATACACTTATTGGATTTTTTTATCAAAGACATGTAGAACAATAAATTTTGCGAAAAATTTATATAGAAATGTAGTTTTTAAAAAAAAATTACAACAGAAAGTGAAAAATTTCGGTCATTTTTGATTAATAGCAAAAAAGTAAAAATGTCAGCAGCAATGAAATACCACCAAATGAAAGCTCTATTAGTGAGAAGAAAAGGAGGTAAAATTCATTTGGGTGGTAAGTTGTATGACGGAGCAATAAACGGTGAAAGTAGCGTAGTGCGGAATTGTAAAAGTGGCCTGGTCATTAAGGGTGTTTAAGCTAGGAGGCTGAAGTGGTTAAAAAATGCTAATAAAATGGAAGAAAAAAATTAAAATAGACATATTTGGTATCACCGCATCTACAATGACCAGCTCTATAATAATATCATATGATTTACCCCATGAGGTGAACGCCGTAAAAAAATAAAAAATAAACATTACGCCAAAACCTCCTTACCAAAATACATAATGTTAATCAATGAAAAGTTGTATGTACCTCAAAATGGTAGCAATAAAAACATCACCTCATCCCGCAAAAAATGAGCCCCTACACAAGACCATAGCCAGAAAAATAAGAAAATATGGCTCTATGAAAATTGCAACACAAAAACATGATTTCTTTTTCAAAAAATGCTCTTATTGTATAGAATGTGAAAAAAGAAAAAAATAGACATATTTGGTATTGTTGTGTCTATAATGACCGGATCTATAAAAATATCACATGATCTACCCCATCAAGTGAATGGTGTAAAAAAATAATAATAGAAAAATGATACCTAACAGCTTTTTTGTGACTTCACCTCCCAAAAATGAGATAAAAAGCAGCCAGAAAGCCAAATGTACCCCAAAATGGTGCCAATAAAAACAACAGCTTGTCTCGCACAAAATAGGCCCTCACACAGCTAATTAACAAAAATAAAAAGTTATTGCTCATAAAAACCATGACAGAAAATTTCATGTTAGAAAATCCAGATGCTGCTCCTTCCCTTCTGAGCCCTGGCATATGCCCAAACAACAGTTCTACCCATTTTCATGAGAAAGTGGGTTGAAAATTGGGAAATTGGAGGAGGGATATTCTCCTGTTATCTTTTGTGAAAAAAAAAGTTTTGGCCTAAAGCACCATTTTCTTGTTTAAAAAAAAATGTAATTTTCACACCCAAGCATTAAAAATTCTATGAAACAGCTGTTGAGTGAAGTGCCCGCTACACTCCTTAAAAATTCCTTGGCTGGTGTAGTTTACAAAATGTGGTCACTTTTTGGAGGTTTTCACTGTGGGGATACCTAAGGGCCACTTCAAATGCAACATGGTGCCCAAAGACCATTCCACTAAAATCTTCCCTCCAAAAGCCAAATGGCGCTCCTTGCCTGTGCCCTGTCGTGTTCCCAAACAGAGGTATATGACCACATATGGGGTGTTTCTGCAAACTGCAAACAGAGGTTTGTTTTGTTGTCAACCCTTGATGTGTTCCAGGAAAAAATTGATTAAAACGGAAAATCTGCAAAAAAAAAAGTAACATTTTGAAATTTTAACTCAATTTTCGTTTAATTCCTGTGGAATACCTAAAGAGTTAACATAATTTCTAAAACCAGTTTTGAACAGTTTGAGGGGTGTCATTTCTAAATTGGGGTCATTTATGGGTAAGTTCTATTATGTAAGACGCACAAAGTGAATTCAGAACGGAACTGGTCTTAAAAAAGTGGGTTTTGGAAATTGCTTCTAAAATTCTAAGCCTTCTAGCGTCCTAAAAAAATAAAATGACATTTACAAAATGATGCCAACATAAAGTAGACATATGGGGAATGTTAATTAATAAACATTTTATGAGGTATCACTTTCTGTTTTAAAAGCAGAGAAATTGCGAATTTTATGTCAAGACACGGAGGCTCCTATTGCTATAGCTCTCTTTACTGACAGCCACAGCAGCAAAGAAAAAATGAACCGCATTAACATATTGCCATAGCAACAGTCCCTCCCCTCACAGGTGCCCCCTATATAATGTCCACCAGTCCTCAGTACTTCCTCTTTCTTTGCTGCTGCCACAAGATAAGTATCACACTTGTTTTTAGCAGCATATACCTCTGTTGTATTCTACAGTATTTTATTGTTCTTGCTGTTATTCACTGTTGCTGGGGGTATATATATATTTGTTATCCTAGGGTTATCCCTTCTTTATCAGAAGCTTTATTCCAGCTTCCCTGTCCCTGCCTGGAGCCTGTGTGCTTCTACTGCAGAGCATCACTTCCTCTGCAGGGGAGGGAGTGGGTTAGTCCCTTTCTTCTTTTTCCCTTGCAGGTTATCTATCGTTCCTCCCTCTCACCCTCCCTTTGCATCTCATTGTCTTATCCCTGCTGTTTTCCTGCCCCAGCTTCTCTGGCTCACTTCACCAAGCTTCTCCTGCCTTCATCACAGCCGGCAGCGTTGTTTTGGCGGCCATCTTGGTGTAGCCTTTTCTGCATAGGCTCCCTCTTATTTCCCTCTAGTGCTGGTCTCCTTCTGCCGTTTTTGGCCACTCCTCCTCCTTCCTTCCTGCAGCTCCCTTGCTGTCCGGGCTGCCTCTCCATCACACTGCCTTCACTAGCTGGGTGACTACCCACTGTGAGTTATTCCCTATCCCCTGTGTTAGTATTGTCCCCTTAGGCTGTCCTTCAGGAAGTTAGATTGCCTGTTAGTACACTAACATTCTGTCTGTCCCTTACAGTGCATACATACCTGCCATTATGTCTTACCCTGATGAGCACCCCACCTCACAGGCTTTGGAGGCAGGGAGAGACACACAGTTCTCTTCCCCTGCACCTGATGCTGGTAACACCGTCTTCTCAGCAGATGCTTTCCAGCGCTCTGTCTCTGAAGCTATCAGGGCAGCAATGGGGTCTATGACCCACACCCTCACTAAGTCCATTTCTGATGCCCTCTCAGCTCGCCCTAGGGTTGCCAATGACATGGCGCAACCATACTTGTCTGCACAACAGCCTCCAGAACCCTTTTGATTGGTGAGTCTAATGCCACCCGTGAGAGCGCCATCGCGCAAAGAGCCTCATCCCGCCAGGCAGAGCGGGCGAGGAATTGGAAATGTGCCAGAGCACAAACTGAATCTGAGACCGATTCTGAGATTGGCTCTGAGGAGGAGGCAGGGTTTGAGGATATGTATTTCCCTGAGGACTAGTTGTCCAAATCTGCCCCTACTGGCCCTGCTCCGGTACTCACCTCGGCGCCTCCCGGCGCTTTGTCTTCGGACACATTGCAGGGGCCTTCTGGTCTCCTAACCGATCCTTTAGGGGAACCTCTCTTCGGCCCGATAGTCTCCATCACCCTAGGTCGGCCGAATGGCTTCCCTCGACCACGTGGCACAGTACCTTGAGGCATGTGTTTGTTGCCCTCTGACTAAAGAGGCCCATAATAAACTAAAGCCCGAGTACCCAAGACCCATGGTGGCAAACAAAGTTTGCGAGACTCCTACAGTGGACCCTAAAATGGTCCAATTTGTATCTAAGTCAGGGTGGAACCCCAGAAAAGGTCTGGAGTCGGCCCTCAAAACGTGCCAGGACAAACTCCTGGACGTTTTCGGTCCTCTAGCAAAAATGGTTTGAAATGGCGGAACACGCCAGAGCGGCAAATACATCTGTGGATTCGGAGGAACTCCAGGGTGGATCCAACGGACCATATGCATAGCCGGCCATGTGAACACCTCACTGTCGATTGAACGACGTAAGGCTATATTATTTAATATAGAGCCAAAATTAGCGAATTTAGCCCTCACTGAGGCCGGTCGGGAGGCACAGGGCCTTCTTTTTGGAGAGTCTTTCATTAAGGACATGGTCAAATTCGTTGGTGCCTTTACGGCCCTTGACAAGGCATAATCCTCTATGAGGAAGGTATTCTATGGCCGCAGGCCTTACAGAGGAAGTTCCGGTTTCCATCGTCCCTGCGGTAAGTGTTCCTCCTCTTCCTTCTTCTCTAAATTGTGTAGGGGCAGACTCCGACATTTTTCTCATGTCTGGGCATTAATCATGTCGGACAGTTGGGTGTTGTCCACGATCCGTGGCTTCCAGATAGAACTGGTGCAGTTCCACACCATCTTCCGTCTCCCCACCCATGTCAAATTCCAGGGCCACGTTATGGGCCATAGACAAAGAGCTCACAGACCTCTTCCACAAACGTGCCATCGAACCGGTCCCAACCTCTACAGATGGCATGCTCAGCAGCATTTTTCTCGTATGGAAAAAGGGGGGCAGATGCGCCCCCTCATAATCCTCAAACCCCTGAACCGGTTTGTACGTTACAGGCACTTCAAGATGGAGGGTATTCACCTCCTCAGGGATCTCCTCCTCCAGGGAGATTGGATGGTGAAACTCGATCTCAGAGATGCCTATCTCACCGTCCCGGTATCAGTACCTTCCAGAGACCTTCTCTGTTTCCATTGGAAGGGACAAGTGTGGCGTTTCTCTTGTCTTCCTTTCGGCCTGTCTTCGGCTCCTTGGTGCTTCACTAAGATCATGCGCCGGTTGTTGCTTGGCTTTGCAGTAGTGGGGTCAGGTTCATTATATACCAGGACGACATTCTTCTACTGGCCCAGGAGCCCACTATCCTTCTCTCGCAGTTACAGGTAACTATGGATCTCCTGTCCCGATTGGGTTTCCTCATCAACTACGATAAGTCTACTCTGGTCCCGTCCAGAGACTTGGAATTTCTCGGTGGATTCTGTCTCGGAGACTCTCAGCCTTCCTCAGTCAAAGCTCCGGCCCATCCACAAGGAACTACGCAAGACGCTGGCTACTCCTCAGATGCA